>JAHIAL010000079.1:600000-797284 GCA_021605145.1 Aegilops bicornis
TAATCGCATATCTTTTATGTATAATTTGTTCCATACCATTGTTGTGAAAATATTACTTTTGCTTACTGTTTTCACTAAGTTACAAATCAAATGCTCCCAAGTCATCTGGTTTTCTTATTTTACTGAATATATAAACAAGTGGTTTTTGACTTTGCTCAACCAGTACTCGGGTATGAAAAATATTTTTATTATTAAAAAAAATATAATTGGCTCATTGCATATTTTCACTCTTTATATTGCCCTCAAATGTTATCTACATTGCATTGCCATTGTTGGTGCTATTGTGGACAACGGTTGACACCGGTGCCCATTTTTTCTAGCTTCGTCCCTGCTTCCCACTAAACACACATCGCCGGAAATCCTGAAATAAATTAAGAAGATGCGATCACTAGTACTTGAACCTTGATGAGCTGTGGATACCACTATCCTCATGACCATCTAACACCTTCCTTTGGGGCTTAGGAATAGGAGCAAGCTGAATCTAACAACGTCTCAAGCTTGTTATAAAATGTTGCAGTATAATCTGGGGGTGTCTGTAGAAACTGTTAAAATACTTTTCACAAAATGACATGCTACACTGGCAGAAACATGGCAGAAATCATACAAACTAGTGTCATCGATTGATATGCCTGAAAAATATTCAGGCAGACGAAAGCAACTGATATCGGGTTGTCATTACCGGGTCTATCTATAGTTGCACAAAATCATGTGTGCAACATCTTGACGGGCGTTTCAGCTAAAGCCGAGGACAGCTTATAAATGTGTAACTACCCCATGCATGTTTCAAAAATATAAAAGAATTACTAAGTTGAATACAGTCTATGAAATGTGAAATTACATAGTTACAATCCGATCATCTACCTACTAACTTATGAGTGCAAAAAGCTCTTGCACAATATATAAGCATAAAAAATAATAAAAGCCGGATAATTGTTAACGGTTGGTTGAATTGAATCACAACTAACCATTGGCAAATTATTTTCTACTTTCAACATAAAGCAATTCAAGGAAAGTTCAGTACAGAGCAGAATGAGATATGTGATAATATAAGCTCAGAATATACATTTTTGTTGGTAGATGGTAAGAAGCAGTCAAATCACACAAGTTTGCTTCTTACACAGATATCTAAGCAAACCATTGGAGTACCAAAATCAAAATAAAACAACAATAAAAATAGAAGCATAGCTGAATTTCATCACCACTAATTAACCATTTACATATCCCGATCTCGACGTAGGATTATTCAAGAGATAATTCAGTACATAGTGATCGCCAGCTAATTTCCTTTTCCGAACCATGGCAGCCAATTTCCTTAACACTATGCTTTCAAGTTTCCACTGAATGTTGTACAAGTTTACTGGCTACTGCAGAACCCTATAGCTCAAAGAGAGAGCCTCCATTTCTTTCCATGATGTCTCCTTGACAGTCCTACTCAAGAGCTGGTGCTACCTCAGTTGGATTACCTTCAAACACATCGGCGCCAGATGATTCCGACTCTTCAGGGAACTCCTGGGCTTGGGTTGATTCCTTGAAAGCAGGAGTGTCTCTGAAGTCTGATGCCCCATCGTTATACGTAGCCACGGCAACGCCACAAGCAACCAACTGCAGAAGTATGCAAAAAAAATCACTTCCTTGCATGAGAGTTAACATGGTTAAATGGATGGAATAATGTGGTGATCTAAGTGGATGGGATAACATGGAGAGTTATCTCTACTTATTGAGCGGACATCTGCAACAATAGGTGGTTAAGTTGTCATAATGCCAATGATCAAACACAGGTCAGGAATGTTAGCCAGAAATGTAATCTAACAAAGAAGTGGTAAATTATCTCTTGTTAAACAGTCAGCAAATGTAAATAAATAGCTTCGTGTATGTTTTCAGCAATCTACACAGTACCAGTAGAGTTCTAGGCATTGGAAAGGAATCACTCTTTTGATTCAGACGAGGAAAATAATTCAATAGCTCAGTGTACTACAAAGTGTCATTATAACATGAACATGGAACCCTCGCTGTTTGCAACTATTAGAAATGATTTAGCAGATAATTACTCGCGATCTAAGCAATTTTAATGGCAGTCCCAGCAGGAAAAAAATTATATGAGACCAGGTCTCATATTTAGCAGGTGAGACCCCCCTGATGGATGACACGTGGCATTCAGATGCTTTGTGATTTGTGAATGCCACGTGCCATCCATCAGGATGGGTCTCACCTGCTAACTCGTGAGACCTGGTCTTATAGAATTCTTTTCCGTCCCAGCATGTCGAATTCAAGGGATCCGTTCATGCTGATTTCCACTTCCTTATGTGGAAAACATTTCAACGTAGAGCTATTCCACTGCAAACCAAATTTCTCTGGCGCGGACATCTCAATAAAAACTGAAGATTTTCCTCTGAGAAACTATATTCAGAACCTACGTCACAGAACTGTGCTACAGCGCGAAGTAATGGAGGAGGAGGAGGTGCTCACAGAGAAGAAGACGCCGAAGGCCCACATGTACTGCACGAAGAAGCCGAGGACCTCCATGTTGGGCCCCTCCCAGAAGTCGGGCTTCTCCGGGTCCGGCAGGTACGGCATCGGCTCCGTCGACACCTCGAACCCCAGCGGCTCCCTTCCCTCCACGCCCTCCCCACGCCGGGCCGGTGTCCTCGTCCGCGTCGGGGGTCTCGACGCCGCCGCGGCGCTTCTTGCCGCCGCGCTCCTCGAGGCGCCGCTGCGTGCGGGACGAGACGCCGGTCCGGCGCGCGAGCGCCACGTGCAGCGCCGCGCGGCGGCCCAGGAGTGGGAGGCGATGGCGGGCGGCGGTGGCCGCGCCGAATGGCGTGGGGGAGCTGAGGAGAGACATGCGGCCTGGAGCTGGAGGCGGCAGTGGCTCTGCGCGACTGTGCGCGCGCGGGGATGTGAGGTGCTGACCGCGAGCTGAGAGAGGTCACGTGGAGAGCCTGGAGCGGGGAAGCTCTGTGTGGGAGAAGATGAGATAAGATTTTTTCCCTCTTCCCTTTTGTTTTTCAGTTAAGTGAAGTATTTACACGTGCACACAGGTCATTTTTGTTTTACCCCATATAGAGGGGCGGGATTAGCTTCTCTCTTTTTTTCCCTTTCTATTTTGTGTTCAACAACTAGTTTTTTTTGGGGTTTTATCATTTATGCCACCAGTTATGTTCCACTACTCAGTTTTGACACTAGGATTTTCAGTTTCTCAAAAATGTCATCGATCCGTGAGATGCTTGCTCAAAATGCCATTAGATATCTCAAAAATGCCATCATTTTGTTAGATGTTTGCTCAAAAATGCCATTCAACATTGTTATTTTCACGTCAAACCCGTTGACCATGTTATATGACAAAAATAAGTCTAGACCCACATGTCGCCTCTCTCTATCTCATAATGATAAGTGTGGCCCCACTTGTCAAGAGAGTAAAGTCGAATAATTTTACGGAAAATAAGAATGTTGTTGGGACCAAGTGGGCCCCACTCTCGATTGTAGTGAGATAGAGGGAGAGGTGGCATGTTGGTCAATATATATCTATGTCATTATAACATGGCAAAAGAGATTTGAGATCACAATAATGATGTCCAGTGGCATTTTTTAGCATGTGTCTAACAAAGCGATGGCACTTTTTAACAAGAGGAAGGTGCACGAGGCGTCAAATTCATTCAAACATAGATCAAGTACAAGTTACAACGTGAATAACAACACCTGAGCAAACCAACTATGGAAATGCAGATGAAGTTGGACAAGCGGCTTGTCTATGAGCTAGTTTGATGCACGAAACAGGTTCCACACTTATGTTTAGAATCCAATGAGCACAGTCATGCACAACTCCATTGAGGTCCCTTTTGATATGAAAGATTAAGGGGTTGAACTGTGTGGAGTTGCAAAAGAATGCAAGAAGGTGTTCCCTAATGTCCCAACGACTACGAGCAGAATTGTTATCCTTGGCGACAGCACCTTTGGACAAAGATAGGTTGTCCGTATGAAAAGTAGGTCTCTGAATGTTGAGCTTCCTAGCAATAACTGCAGCTAGATGCAATGCTCCAGCTTCAACCACAAGCGGAGAAGAAGCTTGATCCATTGTGGCTTCAACCATTATACTGCATGAGACTTCTTTATCAGGGGTTTGAATATAAAAGGCCTAATCTTATTGTTGGAGGGTGCAACCCTCTAACAACCTTGGAGCTCTTCCAAGAAGCGTTCGAAAAGATCTTCGGGCACACAATAAGATTTGTAAAAATAGAGCAACATTGGGAAGGCAGAGCAGTGTTAGAGTCATTAGAGCTTATTTTCTATCAAGAGGTTGGTCCTGCTCATCAGAGTAGGTGTTGCAGGCTGTGATTGCATTCTCCATCTAATGTACCTAGCGAGGAGATATTATTTTCCTATAGAAAAGGCGATAATTTTCCGGCCTTCCAAAGGCACCGTAAGAAAGTAAACAATTTTCACATAGTTGTAGGGGTGGTTCATAAAATTAAATGTTGAATTATGCTTGTCCAGTTGTCATGATTGAATGCAAAAGTACCAAACCTTAAAATACCAAAGGCTATAAAACTAGGCTACTTTAGCAAAAAAAACATAAAAGGAAGAGGAGCATATCATCTGAGCCAGACACACCTGCAAACAAGTTTAGTTTATATGAATTTAGTACATGCCTGCTCCGAGCCTACTAGGGAGAGCTTTCCTTAATAGCCTCCAAGCAAAGGTTCTAATTGTTGACGCCAAAAGCTTTTACTTCCAGGCCTGCTTAAGAAGATTTTTTACTTGTGAAGAAATTTGTCTTTGCTGGTTGTTGGGAGATTTCTGGGTTGTCTGCAAGTAAAGTTTGCAAGTGCTTTTTGAATTGCATTTGCAAGAAGGGGTCAAATCCCAACACATAATATAACTACCATTGTCCTAGAAAATAGGACTTTGAAAGTGCATCTAATTTCTTTGGTGGATTTTGGTAATTAATGTCAACATATCTCAAGGAACTAATGCCTCATCTATACCTACTAATAAAATAAGGTGTGTTTCGTCAATTTTTTCATCCATTTACCGCCTAAAAGAAATTTTTTTCTATCCGAGGTGGTACTAAATTCTTATGCGCTCGTCTGCTAGAAAAAAAGGCTTTTCTACAATTTCGTACGTGGGCCGCGCTCTGTGGCTCAGCGAAGCCAGCCTACTTATTTTTCTGCCCACACAGCTGGAAAAATTCTACATGTAATAAAAGAGCTGGGAAAATTCTATTTTTCATACAGGCGATAAATAGTCAGAACTTCACTTTGGGATAATCAATAATGGGCTGGCCCAGTTTTCTTTGTTTATGTGTTTTACTTCTATTTTTATTCTCCTTCCCTTATCTCTTTTTTCACTTCCGAGTTTATTTTTCTTATAAAATTTATTTCATAAATTCATATTCTCAAAAACTTTCAGAATTTTAAAAAACAAATTATAGAAAATGTTCAGAATTCCAAAATTTTGTTGCTATTTTGAAAAATATTGGGGACTTGAAAAAAGTTTCCCTTTTTTTTCAAAAACTTCTATTGTTTTTCAAAATTGTTTGAGATTTCCAAAAAGGAAATGGAAATTTAAAAAATGCTCCAAATTCAAAAAATATTCTAGTTTTAGTGAAATTTTCACAATTCAAAATAATTTTAAAAGATACACATTTTCGAAAATGTTATGAATTCTCAACACATGTTCCCATTCTAAAAATTATCACAAATTCAAATAATATTTATGTTTTATAAAAAAAGTTGGTGTTTTCAAAAAAATGTTTGTGAATTTTAAAAGATGTTCCTATTTCAAATTGTGTTCATGTTTTTCTGAAAGTGCACATAATTTTCAAAAAAACTGTTTAAGATTTTAAAAATGGTTCATGTTTCCTACAATATTCAGAAACTTCATACCTTAAAATCTCCTGGATTGAAAGTAAAACTAGATTGAATAATTCATGGGCCTTCTCTGGCGTATGATGACATAACAAAACACTCAGAGCCTACGAATGATCTTTGGGCGGACCTTCTGAACTGTCAGAAAGTTGTCTCCTTTGTTCACGTGGGAGCTTCCGAGCTGTGTAATAAAGTTGGTAACAATTAGATTTCCAGCCCCTCCTATTTATGCCCCCACCTCTTTCACTCAAAGCAAACTCCACTCACATCATATGTTTTGAGAGAGAACTCCACTCACATCTAATCCCCTCTTACTTTCTACTCTTTCCTATCCAATTCAAAGCCATCTTGAGAGAACTTGAGTGTTCGGGAGTTTATATTTTGAGGCACAAAAGCAAGGGATTCATCATCAAACAATCCCTATCTTGTTACTTTTGGAGGGTACGCACCTCCTAGATCAGCTAGGTGCTTGGAAGTCTTCAAACTTATGAAGTGCCTAAGAAGTTTGTAAGGGCTCAAAGATCACCTACATTGTGAAGATCTACCCTAGTGAGGTCAGTCCTTCATGGGCGTGCTGCATGATGAAATATGTCGGTTGCTCCTTTGTGGACCCTTCATTGGTGATAGTCCTTTGTGGACCGTTCCTTCCTAGAATCTCACAAGCGAGATCCTTATAATCTTAGACCCTTCTTAAGTCAAAGCCTCCATCAATGTGGACGTAAGATAGTGTCAACTATCCACTACATGAAAATATTTCACCGAGCCAACCATTGTTTGTGTATCTCTAACTCTACTTGTTTACTTTCACTTGTATGCACTTCTGCTGCTTATACTCTAGCAGAATTATATTGGCATGTATTTACTTTCCATTGCCTATACTCTAGCAGAATTGCATGTGTAGGGGGCTTAATACAATGTTAGAAAAACCTAAAGTTGACAAAAAAAATAAATTTTAAGAATAGTGTTCATTTTTGGCTCACTAGTTTATTCACCTCCTCTCTAAACATACTTATTGATTAAAGTGGTATTCAAGCCTTGGTCTCCTTAGCAAGGTGCTCCTTTAATGAATCATTTGTAACTTGACCTTTTGCTTTGACTTAACCGCCTTGGAGAGTGCGACCTCTTCTAGTATGAGGAATCTTCTTTGTAGAGTTTCTTTCTTTTGGAATACTTCTCGATGAAAATTCTACTCAGCTCCTACTATGACTGGTTGTTTTTGCTATGGACTATGGCATCAGAAGCCTTTTAATTCAAATTCATATTGGTTTTCACTCTTAACTTTTTTCTGTTCTTGCGTTTTTTTCATGGTAAAACGTGTCTTTCATGGTAAAATGTGTCTAGTCACGCAAAGATCAACATGGCAAAAGTGAAAAAGACAACAGAATGTTTGTGAGCTTGACACCAACGCCCGTCACCTGTCTCCGGCACAACCACAGCAACCACCAAAGGAAAAAAATGACGGGTGACCTTCTCATCCGAACTCGATGCGGCTCCATCGCTGATATGCAGCCTTGCGGGCCTCCAAGGTGGCTCACCAAAGGTGAAGCCATTGCCGTTGAACGAATTAGTCCGGGGCAACACCCCAGACACGCCATCAAACTCCAAATCTGGCACCCCGCCACGATTAAGACGCCGAAGGAGGAAGCCATACCTGCTATCCATCAACCACGAACCCAGCACATGTTCCGTTTTCCAGATGTCTTCGATGCAGACCACAATCTGCATCCGCTCCTACGCTCCCTCCGAAGCTCGGCGCCGATGTTGGTCGCGAGACGTTGTCGCAACAATGAAGCCCGAGGACACAAGTCCATCACAAGGATGCCGCCGCCCGTCCACGACATCTCCGCTTGAACAGACTGATTCCTAAATTCATCACCGACCAAAGAGATGATCATCTCATTTGGAGAACAATCCAAGCTTCTTTATTCAAGATCGCTGCCGCCGCCGCCAAAGCCAAGACGTAGAACGATCTAAAAACCAAAGCTACTAGGGCCCTAGAAGCTACAGCTAAAACAATCCGCACGCGCGGGATCCCGCGACCTCCCTCATCACCGACGATCAAGAGGTCGCCGGCGGAGGAACCCAGGAAAGACGGCGCCGGAACAGTTGGATCTCTTGGCAGCGGCGCCGGCTAGGTTTCCTAAGTCGCTTTGTGATCAGACGGAACTCGACCAGATGCCATTTGAACTTCCTGTTCTTGCATTTTGACAACCCCGCTAAACAATTAGGCTCTTGTTTGCTCTTGCACAAGTACGAAGACAACCATAACATGGATGCACAATTGTTACCAAAAACTACTCTTCTTTCAGGACTCCATGCTCTCATTTCCTATCTGATCAATAAATTGTCTGCTGCGTAATAGGAGGCATAAGAATATCATGATCATACTAGAACCGCCTCTTCGTTTAGAATTAGATTTTTGATATAATCGTACAGTACAAGAGGCAGTGCGAAGGGAGAGCATTCACTGCCCCACCAAGGCTAGAAAGCTACGAGAAAAAACAATAAAACAATGACATCATTAGCAGCTCGTGAGGAGAGCTGCAAGCATGATCCTCGATTCAGTTCACCAATCTAGGACAATGTTCCTGGAGAGGAACAGGTTATCGATGTATTCTATAATGGGACTAGATGCATCAATGTATCTCCTCATCTCCTTCTGCACAGAGCAATCTGCAAGTACACACAGACAGAATTTCATTATTGGTCTACTAATAATATCCCTAGACAAGTCAAGGTGCTTGACAGAATTTCGTTATTGGCCTATCAATCAACATATCATCTGATCAGTTCAAAAAAACATATCATCTGATAAAAGCATTAAACTATCACTGAATAAGTTAAGGTAGGTATCATCTGATAGTGATGGATGTCAATCATTTGCTTACCAGTTTCGTTCAACCTCATTATCAACTGCTCTCTGCTGGGGAGAGTGTACATCCCGGCACCGACCGCCTTCCGGATTGCCCAGCTATGAAACGGGGCGCAAACCTGGCCGTAGGCCGTCGTCGCAGCATCATACAACGAGCCGCCCCTGAAAAATTAGACGCCAGAGGGAGTGTCAGCTGTCGTCCGTCCGTATGTTGGCGGAATCAACGATGATTTTATTAGCAACAAACTGATGATGAACCACCATTGATTGCTGCACAAAGCATTTGCTGCTGCTGCCAGCGGAGGAGAGCAAGCTGACAAATTTGTGCTCTGCTGGAACGAATGAATGAGTGAGCGAATGGAGAAACGTACTCGGTTGCGAGGAACTGCTCGAAGAGGGCCTTGATGAGGCCGAGGCCGAGCCGGACCCGGCGCAGGTTCCGGGAATGGCTGCCCTGCTTCTTGACGGAGTCGTTCTCGACGTCCTTGTCCAGGATGTCGTTCAGCGTGGCGTACTCCTTTGATGCCCCGATGAGGTCGTTCACCTGGACGGTTCACCCGAGCAAGTTTGGGTTACATTTCTTTCTTTTCCACTACAGGTCGTGGTCGTGACCGAACAAAAAGAGAATAAAAACGATCGTTGATTGCATTTTCTTTCTTGCAAACAATCTTGTTGGGGAATCCTGAAAGCTTCCCCAAGTTTGTGCGGTTACTTTCTAATCGCAATGAGAACAATTGTAGGAAGAATATTCGAACAATTGCGAGCGACGCTCCAAAGATGCCATGGCAGGACAGGAGTACAAATTTTTTACCAAAGTCAAACACAAAACAGAGCTTGGCTTCTTTTGTACGATTATTATGCATGCCTCCTATTCTGTTTCTTGGAAACGAAGAAGGTGATACGATTTTTCTATCTGATCGCCATGTGGAATCTTGAGACTTTGTCTCCAAGAAGAACAGATCGGAGGAACGGCGAATTACCGAAGGGTGAAAACCAGGCGAGATCGGTTCGGTTTCTTACCTTGGTGACGTACTCGCTCTCGGCGAACTTGAAGGCGATGCCGAGGGAGCTGAAGAGGACGGAGACGAGGGCGCAGGTGTCGCCGAAGGGGGCTAGGCGGAGCTCGCCGCCGTCGGCCTCCATCCCGCGCGCCAGCTCCTCGAACGCCTCGGCCACGGCCGTGAGCGGCTGCTCCATGCCCTGCCGCGCGGCCACCACGGCCGCCGCCGCGTCGCACATCTCCTCGGACTGCGCCGGCCTCTGCCCCCTGAACGCCATCATATTATCCTTGACCGATCGATCGATCAACCAACCGCCCCTCCTCCTCCCTCGCTCGCTCTCGCCGGTGGCGCGCGGAGGCCGTTGCTTCCCCTCCTCCTACTCCTCCTCCTGGCCGCCCCTCGTCCTCTCTCTCTCTCCTCGGCACCGAAGGCGCGGCCCAACAACCGTTAATGGATGGTGGTGGTGGCACGGGCGGGCGGGCGGGCGCACGAGGCAGAATGGGCTCACGGAAAATATAGCGAGGTCAGACGCGCCTCCGCGGAGAGGAGGATGCCGTCTATGTATAGGAGGAGGCTGGGGTGGGGTGCCGCCGGGAATCTGCTGCGGGAGGACAGGAGCAGGATCGGAGGAGGAGAGGGATTTGGAGAGGAAGTGCGAGGCGAAATCGGGGTCCTCTTTTTTTCCCTATATAGGCATCGTCCAGGATTTTCGTGAGGGGGGCGCACGGGAGAGGGGGCCAGGTGGAGTCCTAAGCTGAAACCGGACGGGAGAGACTGGTCGTGGTCGGTCCGTTGATTGGCGTGTTGGCAGAGTAGAAAAGTGGTAGGAACTCGGACGCGGTGGTGTTTCCCTCGTACTTGTAGTACTTACGTCAACACCGATATTTTCTTTTTCGGTGGGCGGCTACGAACCGGGAGATCAGATCAAATCAAGGGGGGAAATGTACAAGCCTGCACCGAGTTCCTCGTTTGCTATCCAAGCTATAACTTCAAATCACGCGACACGTCCAGCTGCGGTAACTTCTGAAGCTCGATGGCAACGTCCAGCTCCTGGGTCGTACAAACTGAATGTGGATGCGTCCTTCTTCAAGGACGGGAGTGGGGCTGCAGCTGCTGTTCTTCGTAATTGCCGTGGAGAAGCGATTGCCGGGGTCTCGGAGCTTATAGATAACACTCTTAAAGCAATTGCTTTTTGTTTGGGGCTACGGCTGGTTTATGCAGTGGGGTGCAGAAATGTTGAAGTAGAATCAGACTGTGAAAAACTGGTACATGCATGTAACGAAGAGACGAAAATTTGGAGCCCCTACTCAGCTACCCTTGCTGATTGTTTTCATCTGGCCCCCAAATATTTCTTTTGCTCATTGTCCGAGAGAAGCAAACAGAGTTGCACACTTCCTAGCTAGGTGATGCTATGATTCAAAAATATGTGAGGAGTGGTTAGATGAGATGCCTTCTTTCTTATTACCTCATGTAATCTTTGATATAACACTTTCCCAAATTGAATAAAATGCCACAAGGCTTTTCCCTCAAAAAAAGGGGGAAATGTACAATTCGGAAGATTATCATGAGACCAGTGAGTTTAATGTTGATAAAACAGAAATTCACCTTGGGCAGAGTTCTAGATAGGGATGCAGATAGAGGAACAAAACCCAAGGGGAATTACATGATATTTGCAAGGGCGCTGCTACGCCTCGACCGGAAGATCAGCCGCCTCGCAAGCCGTCGGATCCGACGAATTGAGCAATCGAGTGTCACCTTTTATTATTGCAACACAGGTTAAAATGATTTTGAAATGTTAAAAAAATCCCAACAAAAACTTGATGTGTTCATAGTCACATCCAAATGCTACCTGCAAATTTTCAGGTGAAAAGGTTAAGCATTTTGGCCTGCGAAAAAAAAAACAAATTAAACCCATGTTACACCCAAATTTGCTTTTTAACCGACTGAACATGTTACTCCGTTTCGCATGGAAATAGTCGAGCATGCTTGCGGCACTAACAAGAACATAAAAAACAATCAGATTTCTTAAAAAAATTACTAATTTTTTGATTTTGCTATTCATACGGGAGCAAATGCACCCGAGAGCCAAAACTCCAGAGTCCAGTTTGACCGGAAATCTAATTCAGCTCCCACGTGCATGACACTCCTCAGACTTTAAGCAATTTGGGAGGAACACTTTTTTTACCGCCCGATCTTCGTGGGCGGATCTTAACACGAAGTTGGTGACACGTCAGTATTTTTAGTCGTTCGCCAGGACGTCCTCTCGGTGCTAACGGTTTTCAGATTCTTCTCCCCATCGACCTGCACTTTCTCCCCACTTGATCCTCATTCTTCCACCACCTCATTCAGTTCCCACACTGCTGCATCGTTGTAGGCTCCGCACCACGCCGTCGTGCGTCACCACTTCACAACCCTTGGCGATGTGCCCTCGCACCACCACTTGCGACACGGTTCGCTCCATCCCCGTCGACGCTCCTCCCCAAGGTACGCGATGACGGGCTCGAGCGCATGGAGGCGCCGTCCTCGATGATGCGCTCTCCTCCAACAGGGTGACGCGCCTCCTCAAGGTCAACGACAGCGGAGGGGGCACAATGCTCGAGTTGACGGTTGGGGGGATCCTCACGCGCAGTGGCGGGCTCAAGCGTCTGGAGGCACACCGTGTCATGACCTCGTCTCCTGTCCTGCACCAGTAGGGCATAGCCACAGGCCTCCAGCCGCGTGTCGGCGTGCTGGTTGCATGCATGCAAGTAACGCCACCTCAGAGAGCAGCGCACTGCAACCGTCACGCTCCTGGCCGGGAACCGTCACCTCGTAGACCATAATGGTCGCACCGTTGCCGAGGGGTGCTCTGAGTTTTCGCATGAGCTCGAGGCGATAACGTCGCCGCCCAATCCCCCGACACTGCTGATTTGGAAAAGGAAGGAGACCTGGAGGAGCTCGTGAAGGAAATAATAAAGTTGTTATTTTATATTTCCTTATTCATGATAAAGGTTTATTTCATGCTAGAATTGTATTGGTCAAAAACCTTGATACATGTGTGAATACATAAACAAACACTTTGTCCCTAGTAAGCCTTACTTGCACTACCTCGTAGATCAAAGATGGTTAAGGTTTCCACCCGTGAATACATAAGGGGAACTTCAAGAAGAATGGCAAGCAAGTTGCCACTCCCGTGAAGAAGCCCAAAACTGGACCCAAGCCTCAAACTGAGCGCTTCTACTACAAAGGAAATGATCACTGGAAGTGAAAATACCCCAAACATTTGGCGGATAAGAAGGATGGCAAAATGAACAAAGGTATATTTGATATACAGATTATTGATGTGTACCTTACTAGTGTTCGTAGTAGCCGGGTATTTGATACTAGTTCGATTGTTAAGATTGGTAACTTTCAAAAGCAGGAGTTGCGTAATGAATAAAGACTAGTTAAGGGCGAGGTGACGATGCGTGTTGGAAGTGATTCCAAGGTTGATAAGATCACAATCGCACACTCCCTCTACCTTCGGGATTAATGTTGAACCTAAATAAATGTTATTTGGTGTTTGCGTTGAGCATGAATATGATTGTATCATGTTTATTGCAATACATTATTCATTTAAGTCAGAGAATAATTGTTGTTCTTTTTACATGAACAAAACCTTCTATGGTCATACACCCAATGTAAACGGTTTATTGAATCTCTATCGTAAGTGATACACATATTCATAATATTGATGCCAAAAGATGAAAAGTTGATAATGATAGTGCAACATACTTATGTCACTGCCGTTTGGGTCATATTGGTGTAAAGCGCATGAAGAAACTCCATGCAGATGGACTTTTTGAATCACTTGATTATGAATCATTCGATACTTGCAAACCATGCCTCATGGGCAAGATGATTAAAACTCCGTTCTCCAGAACAATGGAGCGAGCTAATGACTTATTGGTAATAGTACATACCGATGTATACAGTCTGATGAGTGTTGAGGCACACGGTGGGTATTGTTATTTTCTGACCTTCACATATGATTTGAGCTGATATGGGTATATCTACTTAATGAAACACAAATATGAGACATTTGAAAAGTTCAAAGAATTTCAGAGTGAAGTGGAGAATTATCATATCAAGAAAATAAAGTTTCTATGATCTGATCGCAGAGGCGACTATTTGAGTTACGAGTTTGGCCTTCATCTAAAACAATGTGGAATAGTTTCACAACTCACGCCACCTGGAACACCAGAACATAATGGTGTGTCTGAACATCATAACCGTACTTTATTAGATATGGTGCGGTCTATGATGTCTCTTATTGATTTACCACTATCGTTTTGGGTTATGCATTAGAGACAGCCGCATTCACGTTAAATAGGGTGCCGTCTAAATCCGTTGAGACGACACTGTATGGACTATGGTTTGGCAAGAAACATAAGATGTCGTTTCTTAAAGTTTGAGGTTGCGACATTTATGTCAAAAGGCTTTAGCCTGATAAGCTCGAATCCAAATCGAAGAAGTGCGTCTTCATAGGGTACCCTAAGAAAACAATTGGGTACACCTTCTACCACAAATCCGAAGGCAAGATCTTTTGTTGCCAAAGATGGAACATTTCTAGAGAAGGAGTTTCTCTCGAAGGAAGTGAGTGGGAGGAAATTAGAACTTGGTGAGGTAATTGTACCTTCTCTCAATTTGGAAAGTAGCACATCAGAGAAATCCGTTCCCGTGATGCCTACACCAATTAGAGAGGAAGCTAATGATGATGATCATGAAATTCAGATCAAGTTACTACTGGACCTCGTGGGTCGAGCAGCACATTCTCGCACTGTGAGTGGTACGTAATCCTCATTCCGGAAGTCATGTTACTAGACCATGACGAATCTTATTTAACTATGAAGAAGCTATAATGAACCCAGATTACGATAAATGGCTTGAGGCCATGAAATGCGAGATAGGATCCATATATGAGAACAAAGTGTGGACTTTGGTGGATTTGCCCGATGATCAGCAAGCCATTGAGAATAAATGGATCTTCAAGAAGAAGACAGACTCTGATGGTAATGTCACCATCTACAAAGCTTGACTTGTCGCGAAAGGTTTTCAATAAGTCAAGGGGTTGACTACGATGAGACCTTCTCACCCGTAGCAATGCTTAAGTCAGTCCGAATCATGTTAGCAATTGCCGCATTTTATAATTATGAAATCTGGCAAATGGACATAAAAAATGCATTCCTTAATGGATTTCTTAAAGAAGAGTTGTATATGATGCAACCAGAAGGTTTTGTCGATCCTAAAGGTGCTAACAAAGTGTGCAAACTCCAGTGATCCATCTATGGACTGGTGCAAGCATCTCGCAGTTGGAATATACGCTTTGATGAGGTGATCAATGTTGGAAATATGCCCTAGAGGCAATAATAAAAGGATTATTATTATATTTCCTTGTTCATGATAATTGTCTTTTATTCATGCTATAATTGTATTATCCGGAAATCGTAATACACGTGTGAATACATAGACCACAACATGTCCCTAGTGAGCCTCTAGTTGACTAGCTCGTTGGTCAACAGATCGTCACGGTTCCTGACTATGGACATTGGATGTCATTGACAACGGGATCACATCATTAGGAGAATGATGTGATGGACAAGACCCAATCCTAAGCATAGCACAAGATCGTGTAGTTTGTTTTGCTAGAGCTTTTCCAATGTCAAGTATCTCTTCCTTAGACCATGAGATCGTGTAACTCCCGGACAATCGTAGGAGTGCTTTGGGTGTATCAAACGTCCACAACGTGGCGGGTGACTATAAAGGTGCACTACAGCCTATCTCCGAAAGTGTCATTGGGTTGACACGGATCGAGACTGGATTTGTCACTCCGTGTTACGGAGAGGTATCACCGGGCCCACTCGGTAGTGCATCATCATAATGAGCTCAAAGTGACCAGAATTAATAAGTCACGGATCATGCATTACTGCAGTACGAGTAAAGTGACTTGCCGGTAACGAGATTGAACGAGGTATTGGGATACCGGCGATCAATCTCTTCGCAAGTAACATACCGATTGACAAAGGGAATTGTATCACGGGATTGTTTGAATCCTCGACATCGTGGGTTCATCCGATGAGATCATCGAGGAGCATGTGGGAGCCAACATGGGTATCCAGATCCCGCTGTTGGTTATTGCCCGAGCTGTCTCGGTCATGTCTCGTGTCTCCCGAACCCGTAGGGTCTACACACTTAAGGTTCGGTGGCGCTTAGGGTTGTATGAATATGAGTATGCAGTATACCGAATGTTGTTCTGAGTCCCTGGATGAGATCCCTGGACGTCACGAGGAGTTTCGGAATGGTCCGGAGGTAAAGAATTATATATAGGAAGTGGTATTTCGCCATCGGAAAGTTTCTGAGGTCACTCAGATTGTACCGGACCACCGGGAAGGGTCCCTGGGTCCACCGGTGGGGACACCCATCCCTGAGGGCCCCATGGGCTGAAGTGGGGAGAAACCAGCCAATAGTGGGATGGTGCGCCCACTTGGCCCACCTGCGCCTAGGGTTGAAACCCTAGGGTGGGTGCCCACTGCCTTGGGGCACTCCACCCCCTTGGCCGCCCCCCTTGGGAGATGGGATCCCCAGGGCAGCGCCCCCCGAGGGGCCTATATAAAGGGAGGGAGGGGCAGCCGCACCTGAACCTCCGCGCCTCTCCCCCTGCTACACCTCGTCCTCCTCCCATGAGAAGCTTGGCGAAGCCTGCCGAGTTACATTGCATCCACCACCACGCCGTCGTCTGCTTTGGATCATCATCAACCTCTCCTTCCCCTTGCTGGATCAAGAACGAGACGTCTCCCGTCCGTCTGCGATGTGTTGAACGCGGAGGTGTCGTCTGCCTCGGCGCTAGGATCTCCGGTGATAGGATCATGGCGAGAACGACTACTTCATCCCCTGCTTTTGAACGCTTCCGCTCATGATCTACAAAGTGGTATGTAGATGCAAACTCACTCCCTTGACTCGCTTTCTAGATGAACTCATAGATAGATCTTGGTGAAACCGTAGAGAAAAATTTTAATTTTCTCGCAACGTTCCCCAACAAAGGCATCATGAGCCGTGTTTATGCGTAGTTCTCTATTGCACGAGTAGAACACAATTTTGTTGTGGGCGAGATCTTGTCAACTTGCTTGCCGCTACTAGTCTTATCTTGCTTCAGCGGTATTGTGGGATGAAGGCGGCGGACCAACCTTACACGTGACGCTTATGTGAGACCGGTTCCACCGAATCGACATGCACTAGTTGCATAAGGTGGTCAAGTGGGTGTCCGCCTCCCACTTTAGTTGGAGCGGATTAGATGAAAAGGGTCCTTATGAAGGGTAAATAGAAGTTGACAAAATCACGTTGTGGTTATTCGTAGGTAAGAAAACGTTCTTGCTAGAACCCAATTGCAGCCACGTAAAAGATGCAACAACAATTAGAAGACGCCTAACTTGTTTTTGCAGCAATTGTCATGTGATGTGATATGGCCAAGTTGTGATGAATGATGAATGACATATTGTGATGTATGAGATCATGTTCTTGTAATAGGAATCACGACTTGCATGTCGATGAGTATGACAACCGCAAGTGAGCCATAGGAGTTGTCTTTATTTTTTGTATGACCTGCGTGTCATTGAAGAACGCCATGTAAATTACTTTACTTTATTGCTAAACGCGTTAGCCATAGAAGTAGAAGTAGTCGTTGGCGTGACAACTTCATGAAGACACAATGATGGAGATCATGATGATGGAGATCATGGTGTCATGCGGTGACAAGATGATCATGGAGCCCGAAGATGGAGATCAATGGAGCTATATGATATTGGCCATATCATGTCACTACTATATAATTGCATGTGATGTTTATTATGTTTATGCATCTTGTTTACTTAGAACGACGGTAGTAAATAAGATGATCCCTTACAACAATTTCAAGAAGTGTTCTCCCCTAACTCTGCACCGTTGCTAAAGTTCGTCGTTTCGAAGCACCACGTGATGATCGGGTGTGATAGATCCTTACGTTCACATACAACGGGTGTAAGACAGTTTTACACATGCAAAACACTTAGGGTTAACTTGACGAGCCTAGCATGTACAGACATGGCCCCGGAACACGGAGACCGAAAGGTCGAACACGAGTCGTATGGAAGATACGATCAACATGAGAATGTTCACCGGACGGCGACTAGTCCGCTCTCACGTGATGATCGGACACGGCCTAGTCGACTCGGATCGTGTAACACTTAGATGACTAGAGGGATGTCTAATCTGAGTGGGAGTTCATTAAAAATAATTTTGATTAGATGAACTTAATTATCATGAACTTAGTCTAAAAACTTTTGCAAATATGTCTTGTAGATCAAATGGCCAACGCTCATGTCAACATGAACTTCAACGCGTTCCTAGAGAAAACCAAGCTGAAAGATGATGGCAGCAACTATACGGACCGGGTCCTAACACGAGGATCATCCTCATAGCTGCCAGAAACAATATGTCCTAGAAGGACCGCTAGGTGATGCACCTGTCCCTGCAGAACCAAGACATTATGAATGCTTGGCAGTCTCGTGATGATTACTCCCTCGTTCAGTGCGGCATGCTTTACAGCTTAGAACCGGGGCTCCAAAAGCTGCTTTTGAGCAACACGGAGCATATGAGATGTTCGAGGAGCTGAAACTAGTTTTCCAAGCTTATGCCCGGTCGAGAGATATGAAGTCTCCGACAAGTTCTATAGTTGTAAGATGGAGGAAAATAGTTACGTCACAAGAGCACATACTCAAAATGTCTGGTTGCACAACCGCCTGTCCCAACTGGACATAAACCTCCTGACGAGGCGGTCATTGACAGAATCCTTCACGCTTCCCACCAAGCTACAAGAGCTTTGTGATGAACAACAATATGCAGGGATGGTGAAGACCATTCGAAGTATTCTCTATCTTTGAAGTCACAGAGGTTGAAATCAAGAAAGAACATCAAGTGTTGATAGTCAATAAAACCACTAAGTTCAAGAAGGGCAAGGGCAAGAAGAACTTCAAGAAGGACGGCAAGGAGGGTTGCAGCCGCCCTTGCAAGCAAGTTGCCGGGAAGAAGTCAAAGAATGGACCCAAACCCCGAGACAGAGTGCTTTTTATTGCAAAGGAAGGGCCACTTTGGAAGCGGAACTGCCCCAAATACTTAGCGGACAAGAAGGCCGCAACACTAAAGGTATATTTGATATACATGTAATTGATGTGTACCTTACCGCACTCGTAGTAACTCCCCGGTATTTGATACCGTGCCGTTGCTCATATTTGTAACTCACGGCAGGAGCTGCGGAATAAACGGAGACCCGAAGGGCGAGGTGACGATGCGCGCGTCGGGAATGGTTCCAAGGTCGATGTGATCGCCGTCGACGCTACCTCTACATTTGCCCTACGGGATTAGTTATAAACCTTAATAATTGTTATTTGGTGCCAAGTTTGAGCATGAACATTGTATCCGGATCTCGCTTGATACGAGATGGCTACTCATTTAAATCCGAGAATAATGGTTGTTCTATTTATATGAGAGATATGTTTTATGGTCATGCCCCTATGGTCAATGGTTTATTCTTAATGAATCTCGAGCGTAATGTTACACATATTCATAAGCGTGAATACCAAAAGATGTAAAGTTGATAACGATAGTCCCACATACTTGTGGCACCGCCGCCTTGGTCACATTGGTGTCAAGCGCATGAAGAAGCTCCATGTCGATGGACTTTTGGAGTCTCTCGATTATGAATCATTTGACACATGCGAACCATGCCTCATGGGCAAGATGACCAAGACTCCGTTCTCCGGAACAATGGAGCGAGCAACCAACTTGTTGGAAATCATACATACCGATGTGTGCGGTCCAATGAGTGTTGAGGCTCATGATGATATCGTTATGTTCTCACTCTCACGATGACTTGAGTAGATATGGGTATGTCTACTTGATGAAACACAAGTCTGAGACCTTTGAAAAGTTCAAGGAATTTCAGAATGAAGTAGAGAATCAACGTGACCGAAAGATAAAATTCTTACGATCGGATCGTGGAGGAGAATATTTAAGTCACGAATTTGGTACACACTTAAGAAAATGTGGAATCGTTTCACAACTCACGCCGCCTGGAACACCTCAGCGTAACGGTGTGTCCGAACGTCGTAATCGCACTCTATTGGATATGGTGCGATCTATGATGTCTCTTACCGATTTACCGCTATCATTTTGGGGATACGCTCTAGAAACAGCTACATTCACTTTAAATAGGGCACCGTCTAAATCCGTTGAGACGACACCGTATGAATTATGGTTTGGGAAGAAACCTAAGCTGTCGTTTCTAAAAAGTTTGGGGATGCGATGCTTATGTCAAGAAACTTCAACCGAAAAAGCTCGAACCCAAGTCGGAAAAATGCGTCTTCATAGGATACCCTAAGGAAACCATTGGGTATACCTTCTACTTAAGATCCGAGGGCAAGATCTTTGTTGCCAAGAACGGATCCTTTACGAAAAAGAGTTTCTCTCGAAAGAAGTAAGTGGGAGGAAAGTAGAACTCGATGAAGTACTACCTCTTGAACGGGATAGTAGTGCAGCTCGTGAAAATGTTCCCGTGATGCCTACACCAATCAAGAGGAAATTAATGATGATGATCAAGGTACTTCGGATCAAGTTGCTACCGAACTTCAGAGGGTCCACTAGGACACGTTCCGCACTGCAGTGGTACGGCAACCCTGTCACGGAAATCATGTTGTTAGACAACGGTGAACCTTCGAACTATGAAGAAGCGATGGCGGGCCCGATTCCAACAAATGGCTCGAAGCCATGCAATCCGAGATAGGATCCATGTATGAAAACAAAGTATGGACTTTGACAGACTTGCCCGATGATCGGCGAGCGATAGAAAATAAATGGGTCTTTAAGAAGAAGACGGACGCGGATGGTAAAGTCACCATCTATAAAGCTCGACTTGTCGCTAAGGGCTATCGGCAAGTTCAAGGGATTGACTAAGATGAGACTTTCTCTCCCGTAGC
Organism: Aegilops bicornis; assembly: GCA_021605145.1. Lineage (NCBI taxonomy): Eukaryota > Viridiplantae > Streptophyta > Magnoliopsida > Poales > Poaceae > Aegilops > Aegilops bicornis. The sequence goes on from JAHIAL010000079.1 coordinate 620,762, forward strand.
GAAGCTTAAGTCCGTCCGAGTCATGTTAGCAATTGCCGCATACTATGATTATGAGATATGGCGATGGACGCCAAAACAGCGTTCTTAACGGTTATCTTAAGGAAGAGCCAGATATGATGCAGCCGGAAGGTTTTGTCGATCCTAAGAATGCTAACAAAGCATGCAAGCTCCAGTGATCCATTTATGGGCTGGTGCAAGCATCTCGAGTTGGAACATTCGCTGATGAGATGATCAAAGCGTTTGGGTTTATGCGCACTTATGGAGAAGCCTGCGTTTACAAGAAAGTGAGTGGGAGCTCAGTAGCATTTCTCATATTATATGTAGATGACATACTTTTGATGGGAAATGATATAGAACTCTTGGACAGCATTAAGGCCTACTTGAATAAAAGTTTTTCAATGAAGGACCTTGGAGAAGCTGCTTATATATTAGGCATCAAGATCTATAGAGATAGATCGAGACGCCTCATAGGTCTTTCACAAAGCACATACCTTGATAAGATTTTGAAGAAGTTCAAAATGGATCAGTCAAGAAAGGGTTCTTGCCAGACTTCGCAAGGTGTGAGATTGAGCTCAGCTCAATGCCCGACCACGGCAAAAGATAAAGAAGAGATGAGCGTCATCCCCTATGCCTCAGCCATAGGTTCTATTATGTATGCCATGTTGTGTACCGGACTGATGTAAACCTTGCCGTAAGTTTGGTAGGAAGGTACCAAAGTAATCCCTGCAAGGAACACCGGATGTGTCAAGAATATCCTGGCAAGTACACGAAAGGACAAAGGACATGTTTCGTTTATGGAGGTGACGAAGAGCTCGTCAGTAAAGGGTTACGCCGACGCTTAGCTTCGACACGATCCGGATGACTCTAAGTCACAAACCCGGATACGTGTATATGTTGAATGGTGGAAGCAAGAAGCTGGTGCAATTTGCAAGCAGAGCGTCGTGGCGGGTTCTACATGTGAAGAGGAGTACATGGCAGCCTCGGAGGCAGCGCATGAAGCAATTTTGGTGAAGGAGTTCATCACCGACCTAGGAGTCATACCCAATGCGTCGGGGCCGATCAAACTCTTCAGACAACACCGAGCTATTGCACTCGCCAAGGAGCCTGTGTTTCACAAGAAGACCAGGCACATCAAGCGTCAGCTTCAACTCCATCCGTGAAAATGTTCAAGATGGAGACATAGAAATTTGCAAAAGTGCATACGGATCTGAATGTCGCAGATCCGGCTGACTAAACCTCTTCCATGGGCAAAACATGATCAACAACCGTAACTCTATGGGTGTTTGATTCATCACAATATAACTAGATTATTGACTCTAGTGCAAGTGGGACACCGTTGGAAATATGCCCTAGAGGCAATAATAAAAGGATTATTATTATATTTCCTTGTTCATGATAATTGTCTTTTATTCATGCTATAATTGTATTATCCGGAAATCGTAATACACGTGTGAATACATAGACCACAACATGTCCCTAGTGAGCCTCTAGTTGACTAGCTCGTTGGTCAACAGATAGTCACGGTTTCACGACTATGGACATTGGATGTCATTGATAACGGGATCACATCATTAGGAGAATGATGTGATGGACAAGACCCAATCCTAAGCATAGCACAAGATCGTGTAGTTTGTTTTGCTAGAGCTTTTCCAATGTCAAGTATCTCTTCCTTAGACCATGAGATCGTGTAACTCCCGGATACCGTAGGAGTGCTTTGGGTGTATCAAACGTCACAACGTAATCGGGTGACTATAAAGGTGCACTACAGCTATCTCCGAAAGTGTCATGGTTGACACGGATCGAGATCGATTTGTCACTCCGTGTTACGGAGAGGTATCATCGGGCCCACTCGGTAGTGCATCATCATAATGAGCTCAAAGTGACCAAGTGTCTGGTCACGGGATCATGCATTACGGCATTTAGTAAAGTGACTTGCCGGTGAACGAGATTGAACGAGGTATTGGGATACCGACGATCGAATCTCGGGCAAGTAACATACCGATTGACAAAGGGAATTGTATACGGGATTGTTTGAATCCTCGACATCGTGGTTCATCCGATGAGATCATCGAGGAGCATGTGGGAGCCAACATGGATATCCGTATCCCGCCTGTTGGTTATTGCCCAGAGCTGCCCTGGTCATGTCTACGTGTCTCCCGAACCCGTAGGGTCTACACACTTAAGGTTCTGGTGGACGCTTAGGGTTGTATGAATATGAGTATGCAGTATACCGAATGTTGTTCGAGTCCGGATGAGATCCCGGACGTCACGAGGAGTTTCGGAATGGTCCGGAGGTAAAGAATTATATATAGGAAGTGGTATTTGACCATCGGGAAAGTTTGGTCACCGGTATTGTCTGGGACCACCGGAAGGGTCCCTGGGTCCACCGGGTGGGGACACCCATCCTGAGGGCCCCATGGGCTGAAGTGGGGAGAACCAGCCCATAGTGGGCTAGTGCGCCCCTTGGCCCACCTCGCGCCTAGGGTTGAAACCCTAGGGTGGGCGCCCACTTGCCTTGGGCACTCCACCCCCTTGGCCGCCGCCCCTTGGGAGATGGGATCCCCAAGGGCGGCGCCTGGGGCCTATATAAAGGGAGGGAGGCAGCCGCACCTGAACCTCCTGGCGCCTCCCTCCTGCTACACCTCGTCCTCCTCCCGCAGCTTGGCGAAGCCCTCTGGGAGTTCTTGCATCCACCACCACGCCGTCGTCAGCTGGATCATCATCAACCTCTCCTTCCCCTTGCTGACCAAGAAGGAGGAGACGCCTCCCGTCCCGTCACGTGTGTTGAACGCGGAGGTGCCGTCTGCTCGGGCGCTAGGATCTCCGGTGATAGGATCACGGCGAGAACGACTACTTCATCCCCGTTCTTTTTGAACGCTTCCGCCGCGATCTACAAAGTGGTATGTAGATGCAAACTCACTCCCTTGACTCGTTGCTAGATGAACTCATAGATAGATCTTGGTGAAACCATAGGAAAAATTTTAATTTTCTGCAACGTTCCCCAACAATCAAAGCATATGGTTTTATACAAACTTATGGTGAATTCTGTAATTTCAAGAAAGTGAGTGGGACCTCTGTAGCATTTCTGATATTATATGTGGATCACATATTGTTGATCAGAAATGATATAGAATTTCTGGATAGCATAAAAGGGTACTTGAATAAGAATTTTTCAATGAAAGGCCTCGGTGAAGGTGCTTATATATTGGGCGTCAAGATCTATAGAGATAGATCAAGATGCTTGATAGGAGTTTCACAAAGCACATACCTTGATAAAGTTTTGAAGAAGTTCAAAATGAATCAGTCAAAGAAAGGGCTCTTAGCCTGTATTACAAGGTGTGAAGTTGAGTAAGACTCAAAACCCGACCACGGCAGAATATATAGAGAGAATGAAAGTCATTTCCTATGCCTAAGTCATAGGTTCTATAAAGTATGTCATGCTGTGTACCAGACATGTTTTGTACCTTGCCATGAGTTTGGCAAGGGGGTACAATAGTGATCCAGGAGTAGATCATTGGACAGCGGTCAAAAATTATCCTTAGGTACCTAAAGAGGACTAAGGAAATGTTTCTCGGTTATGGAGGCGATGAAGATTTCATCGTAAAGAGTTACGTCGATGCAAGCTTTGACAGCGATCCGGATGACTCTGAATCTTGATCTGGATACATATTGAAAGTGGGAGCAATTAGCTAGAGTAGCTCCATGCAGAGCATTGTAGACATAGAAATTTGCAAGATAAATACGGATCTGAATTTGATAGACCTGTTGACTAAACTTCCCTCACAAGCAAAACATGATCACTCCTTAATACTCTTTGGGTGTTAATCACATGGCGATGTGAACTAAATTATCGACTCTAGTAAACTCTTTGGGTGTTGGTCACATAGCAATATGAACTATGGGTGTTAATCACATGGTGATGTGAACTAGATTATCGACTCTAGTAAACTCTTTGGGTGTTGGTCACATAGCGATGTGAACTATTGGTGTTAATCACATGGCGATGTGAACTAGATTATTGACTCTAGTGAAAGTGAGAGACTGAAGGAAATATGCCCTAGAGGCAATAATAAAGTTGTTATTTTATATTTCCTTATTCATGATAAAGGTTTATTATTCATGCTAGAATTGTATTGATCGGAAACCTTGATACATGTGTGAATACATAAACAAACACTGTGTCCCTAGTAAGCCTCTAAGCTCGTTGATAAAAGATGGTTAAGGTTTCCTAACCATTGACATGAGTTGTCATTTGATAACGGGATCACATCATTAGGAGAATGATGTGATGGACAAGACCCATCCATTAGCTTAGCATAATGATCGTTCAATTTTTGTTGCTATTGCTTTCTTCATGTCAAATACATATTCCTTCAACTATGAGATTATGCAACTCCGGGATACCGGAGGAATGCCTTGTGTGCTATCAAACGTCACAACATAACTGGGTGATTATAAAGATGCTCAACAGGTATCTCCGAAGGTGTTTGTTGAGTTGGATAGATGGAGATTAGGATTTGTCGCTCCAAGTATCGGAGAGGTATCTCTGGGCCCTCTCGGTAATACACATCATAAGCTGCAAGCAAACAACTAAGGAGTTAGTCACGAGGTTATGTATTACGGAACGAGTAAAGAGACTTGCCGGTAACGAGATTGAACTAGGTATGAAGATACCGATGATCCAATCTCGGGAAAATAACATACCGATGGACAAAGGGAATTACGTATATTGTCATAAGGTTCGACCGCTAAAGATCTTCGTAGAATATGTAGGAGCCAATATGGGCATCTAGGTTCCGCTATTGGTTATTGACCGGAGAGGTGTCTCGGTCATTTCTACATAGTTCTCGAACCCGTAGGGTCCGCACGCTTAATGTTCGTTGACGATATAGTATTATATGAGTTATGTATGTTGGTGACCGAATGTTCTTCAGAGTCCCGAATGCGATCACGGACATGACGAGGAGCTCCAGATGGTCCAGAGGTAAAGATTGATATATAGGATGATATGGTTAGGCCAAGGGGTTAAGCCCACGGGGCTTTAGGTTGGTGCAAAAGGAGTTTTATGAGGCTAGGGGGCCAAACGCCGGAGACCCCTGAGTCTGCCTCCTGGGCCGTATGCTAAGGACTCACATTCGTCCTGGAAGTCCGAGAAGGACTCTTCCTTGTGGGAAAAACCGACTTTTGAGGAGGCTCTTTCTCCAAGTTTCACCCTGTGGCTAGCACCAAACACATCAAGATTCACCAAGCCATGTGTCGGCAACCCCGTCCCCTCTAGTTTATCCTCCGTCATAGTTTCCGTTGTGCTTGGCGAAGCCCTGCGGAGATTGTTCTTCACCAACACCGTCACCACACCGTCGTGCTGCCAGAACATATCTAATATTTCGCTCATCTTGCTGGATCAAGAAGGCCAGGACGTCATCGAGCTGAACGTATGCTGAACGCGGAGGTGCCGTACGTTCGGTACTTGATCGGGACGGATCGTGAAGGTGTATGACTACATCAACCGCGTTGATAAACGCTTCCGCTTTGCGATCTTCAAGGGTATGAAGACGTTCTCCCCTCTCGTAGCTATGCATCTCCATGGATAGATCTTGCATGTGCGTAGAATTTTTTTTCCATGCAATGATTCCCAACAGCTCTTGATGTGTGACCGCGTTGCAATTTCCTTTCGTGGACCACATACTCTGTAGGAGCTGGTGCAATTGTTGCTCTGGCCTTTCCCAAAATGGCTTCATACTGATGAGATGCGCGGTTTTGTGTTCTGCTCTATGGCAACTTTAAGGTAAAAAAAGTTCTAGATCATGGGCATTTTTGCCATATAGTATCATTAGATAGAAATTGTTGCATCATATATGAGGACATTTTTGCCATGTCAATGGTTGCATCACATAAGTATGTTTTCCTCGAAATCAGTAGATCGAAATGGTTGCATCACTTAAGCTTAGACCTTGTTTATGCTTAGTTGGTTCATAGGGCCTCAGAATATGAACCTTTTTAAGTATATGTAGATATTTTTCAAATTGATCAAGCCCATGGGAAATTTGCACAATATGTTTTTGATATGCCCCTCATGGCAGAAGCATTGACACTTAGGCCTATGGCAAGTTTTAATTAAGCCCAATGCATTTTGCGGTAGATGCTGGATTTTATCTTTGTCACATGGCAATTTGTAGATATTTTTCCAATATCTTACAAGATAAAATGCCACATGCCATGGCAATTGTGTAAATAAAAATTTCTTGAGGGGCTTGATTTGTTTGAGCCGAAGCGAAGTATGTGAGTATGGTCGCCATGAGATTACGAAAACGGTATGTCATTTTTTTGTAATCATAAGTGTGTATGCGAAATGAAAACAAGAGAGACTTCATATTTTGTTTTGCCATCATACCAGTACCTTTTTTGTCATCCTTACATGTGCTATGACCCATAGTCCAAAATAGTAAGAAATTGCCATGTCTTTTTCGTACCTTTTGCTTCCTTCCAAACAAAGCATTTTCATGCTTTTAACTTGGCCCATATATCAAATGTAATTAAGAAATGCAATATCACTTGTATCTTTTTGTACTCATAAGTTTCCCAAAATGCTTGGTAATCTGGATTCAGAAGGCTGGCAACCAATTTGAGCAAACATATCTAGGGTCATAAAACATGGCAAATAATTCAATCATACCATGTCAACTTTTATACATTTATATTATTATTTTTTGCCATGGCAAAAGTGTTTACAGTTTTTGCCATGTCTCCAATATAGCTTTTGCCATGTCATAAACACTTCTTTTTACTATGGCAAACTTGTGTAACTCTTTGTCTTGGCAAAAAGTTTAACACGGTTTACATGTAACCAACACTATTTTTTGAAATCATTGTTGCCGTGATTTTTTTTGTTCCACAAGATGGAAATTTTAGTTTTCTTTTCAAATACTTCTGTCCCAAGACATGGCAAATGGTAGTTCCCTCATGGCAAATATAAGATTTTTATTCCACACACATGGCAACTTTTAAAATTGCTTCTTATCGTCACTTTTCTTCCAAAACATGGCATTTTTTAGAACCTTGGCAAAATCCTTTCTGTTTTGCACCATGGCAATTTTAAGAAGTACTGTATAATCTTTGTACTAGGTAAATATGATCACCATGGCAATTGTTTTTTCATTTTTTTTATTGCAATGATATTCCAAATACCAATCTACATGGCAAATTTTACTTTCATGTAACATTGTTTTCAATATATTACATTGTGAATTTAGTTTTCGTGCACCATTTTAGATATACTTTTTGCAATACTATATTTTTAAATAAATTTTGATGGCAAATTTACCATTTTTATTTATGGCAAATATATTGTATACACTATGTTTTTTAAATAACATGCAAATGATTATGTTTTGCACCATGCAAAATTTTGCCATTTACAACAGTTGTTTTTGTTTCTCTAGATTAAAAAAATCCTGAATTTGCCAACCTTTTTGTAAATCCTAAATTTTCCATGTGCCAATGGAAAAATTCCTAGATTTCGTCAAGTGTCCATGGCAAATTCTCTATACATCTTTTCAAAGAAGAAGATTCCTAATTTTTTTCCCGTATGAACTTCTCATTGAGCAAACTTGTGTTACGTATCATGGAAAAATTATTTGAACAATGGATGGTAAATTATTTTCGTAATCTACGGAAATTTAGTTCGCACATCATGGTAAATATAGTTTTAATGGATCATGGCAAATTTATTGTAATTTTTTACCATGCCACTCTTGATTTCTGGATCATGGATTTTTTTTTGTGTCATAAGCAAAACCATATTTTTTCCATGGATATCTTTTGTGTTGAGTACAAAAAGCCATAGCACATGGTAATAGATTTGCCATACTACATGGCAATTTTATTTTTCGGACCATGCCACATTTATTTTACGAACCATGGCAAATTTAGTTCACACATTATGAAAAATTTGAATGGATCATGCAAAATATGTTCCATACCATGTCATTTTTAATTTTTTGAATCATGTCAAATTTTGTTTGTTTTAATAAGCAAAACCATGTTTTTTTTGCCATGGATATTATGTGTTCAGTACAAAAAAGGCACTTTAAATAGTATACTGCCATGTTACTTAACATGTGTTGCCATGACATTTTTTAAAATGTGTTTTGCCATGGAAACTACTTGCTGCATACTTTTGTCATCATATAAATTGATATATGCAATGTGACTTTTGTCTACATTTTTTTCTATTTTGTGCATTTATCGATTTTCTAAGGAGGGATAGGGCACGGGAGTATTTACAAAAACCGGGCCTAAAATGTGCAGGGAGAACAGGTGACAGACGATGAAAAATGTTTCAGTAGGTAGGTGGACAACGTACGGAACATAAGAGGAGGAACATGGTTTATCACCTGTTGAATATACTACGTACGTGCAAATTTCCATGAAGAAATAACATTCATCCTGCTTTGAAAGAAAAAAGCACCGACCCTCCACAATGACTATTTTTGAAAGATTTTGAAATGCTTATTTCGTTATTTTTGCCCAAGTCTCTAAGAAAATATGATTTCATCATGGAAATTTGCACGTAGGCAGAAAACAAAGTGATGTTTGTTGGGGGAAAATGGTTTTTTATTTATTTACTTTACCTTTTCTGATTTTACTGTTCATAGGAGAAGCATTTAATCTTCTTTTTTGCGAGCATAAGTATTTAATCTCAGAATTAGAAGGGCACTTCCGAAGCAAAATCAATATCCATTATCCCGAATCGATTTCAATATTATTTTGAAGATAAAGCCGGCCTACTATTCATCCATCCTAAATAATCAGAAAAATGTTATTGAAAAACCATAGTAAGCGATTATCAGGGGAGTTTTTTTTTTAGCTGCGGAAGATGTTCTTATGTTATTGGCGACGGCGCTCGTGCCATTCCCTTCCCTTATCAGAGAAGCAGATACTTTTGCCTTCAAAAAAAAAGAGAAGCAGATACTTTGCTGCAAAAAAGAAAAGAAAAGAAAAAAGAGAAGCAGGTATACCAGTACTCAGTAAGCGACGATCGAGCTCCTGCTGTGCCTCGTTGTGAGGCACTACCGACCGAACAGTCTGGACTGCAAGACCCAACCCGAATATGCAGGCGAAGGATTCCCGTACCTTTTCCTATTTCGTCGCCCAGTCGGCGGCATTCGGCAACTCGCACGTAGGGCCGCGGGCGTAGCAGGCCCAGTGACAACGCTAAAGCCCAACCGCCTACTCTGTCGATGAGCTGGTGGTGCAATTCTTCTGCACATGCTGTGTATAATTACGTGACAGCACTACTCTTCTTGGGCCTACCCTGATATGTAAACAAAATGCCAACTCAAACCAACCATAAAAAGAAGTAAAGAAACGTTGTTAGATGATTTGTATATACTCAGCATAGCATTTGGGATCCTCTCCTGTACCCGGTAAGTTCTTTCTTCTTCTTTTTTTGAGTGGATGGTACCCACTACCCAGTAAGTTCGTAGCATTACAAAATTATTGTATCGTCCATACTATAGGGATATCTAAGATAGGCATATCCTCGGACAAATTGTGATGTGAATTCATATGGTTCGTACACTGGTGTAATCCGTGAGGCATGTTTAGTTACCTGCATTGTTTTTAGGTTGTCTGCATTTGTGACACTCATGGGCCTAGCTGAGTGATGCAGGCAAAAAAAAAAAAAGAATCATGTTCTGCACATAGTTCGGTAGTAGGCATATGGGCTTCATGCATGAGGGTAGCAACAACCCTCCCCCACCCGCGAAACCTATATCTCGCTTCCAGCGAGTGATCCTTCCGTCTCGCCTGAAACTTTCTTCTACCTCTGTTGTAACTAGGCCGGTCTGTCTGTTCACTTTTTTTCGATCGCTCTACTCTACGTTCGATGATCGCTGGATGTAGTCTCGTGTGGTGGACGTACATGTTTGGTCCGGGCTTTTTCTTCCCCTTTTCATTTTCTCTTATGTTTTCATTTGGTTTAATTCGTTTCTTCATAGGGTTTTTATTTTTATTTATTTTTCTTTGTTTTTTCAGCGTTTTTTTATTTTTCATGATTTTCATTGGGTTTTTTCCCTACATTTTCTTTGTTTCTTTCTCGGTTTTCACTGGTTTTTTTTGCTCTTTCTCTTCACTTTTCTTCGCTTCTTTCTTGGTTTTCATTGGGTTTTTTTTAAATCTTCTTTCTTTCTCAGCTTTCTCAGTTTTCAATCTTTTGCATTATTTTTGTAGGTTTTCATTTTATTTTTTGCTTTCTATGTTTTCCTTTTTTATTGGATTTCTTCCTTTTTCTTAGTTTCTTTGTCTATTTTCATTGATTTATTTTTTATTCAACACATGCCAACTTTTGTTAGTACACATTCAACATTTTTCGTATACATCAAAAACATATTTTATATAGATGTTTATCATTTCCATAAATGATTAAGATTTTTTGAAAACTTATGTTTGTTATGTCTACTTTTTTAGTTACACATTGTGCATTTTTGGTACATATCTAATAAATTTTTAATACATGTTTGCCATTTTCTAAATACAAGATTAACATTTTTTAATACTTGGTCTACATACATTTTTCAATACATGGTGAATTTTTTTCAATGACAACAAACTTTTTTATATACAAAATGTATATTTTTATTGTACGTTAGGAACATTTTTATATGCATGTTTAACATTTTTAAATACAGACTCAACTTTTTAAAATTATAGGTTTTTCATGTCTAATTTTATTTAATGTATGTTGTGAGTTTTTATGCACCAAGGACAGTTTTTATACACATTTAACATTTTTAAATACATGATGAACATTTTTCATACACATTGTATATTTTTATATTTTTCTGTATATATGATAAACTTTTTTCTATACACGTTAGCATTTTTTAAATGCTTGATTTTCTTTAATACTTGATTAATATTTTTAAATTACGTGATCAAGTATTCCATACACACGTATATTGAGTTCATCCCAAATCCTACGAAGGAGATGAGGTCTTGAATCCAAAATGGATCTTCCCTAGATAGGGGTCTTGATACCCACTAGGGGGTCTTCTCACATGGAGGCCTTGATCTCCATGGGAGAGGTGCTAGATATGACCAAAACTCTCTCTAGATCTAATCTATGACTTAGCTAGCCCTAGTTCATCCAAGTGAAGCGGTATTTATGGTCTAGGGGGGAGAAAGGGATGCATGGGTGAAAACCCGAGGGTTTGCGTGCAGGCAGTGTCGGACGTCCGACGGTTGTCGTTCGTCCGGTCGCTCGCGGGAGTCCGGACGTCCGGAGGGTGCCGGACTTTCGACATTTCTTCTCCGGTCAGGTGGCACCAGATTTCTGGTATGCTTCAGTCTTCCGGTGGCTGAAGTGTGTCGGATGTCTGGTGCCTTGCTTGGACTCGTCCGAACTCTGTGGCGATCCATCAATTGCGGTTCTTACAGGCTGGCTGGTTTACATCGGGATGGTCGTCTGGTGGTTGTAGCACGCCGACAACTCCTTCTCTCTTGCTTCTCACGTTCTGTCTCCTCATCGTATTTGATAACCCACGAGTATAGGGGATCACAACAGTTTTCGAGAGTAGAGTATTCAACCCAAATTTATTGATTCGACACAAGGGGAGCCAAAGAATATTCTCAAGTATTAGCAGGTGAGTTGTCAATTTAATCACACCGGAAAGACTTAATATCTGCAGCAAAATATTTAGTATCAAAGTAGTATGTAAGTAATGGTAACAATGGCAAATGTACATTAGTAGATTTGTAGCAATCGTAACAGTGGCAACGGAAAAGCAAAGGAGTAAAGATCAATATGAAACGAGCTCGTAGGCAATGGATCAATGATGGATAATTATGTCGGATGGCATTCATCATGCAACCGTTATAACATAGGGTGACACAGAACTAGCTCCAGTTCATCAATTTAATGTAGGCATGCATTCCGAATATAGTCATACGTGCTTATGGAAAAGAACTTGCATGACATCTTTTGTCCTACCCTCTCGTGGTAGCGGGGTCCTATTGGAAACTAAGGGATATTAATGCCTCCTTTTAATAGAGTAACAGACCAAAGCATTATCACTTACTGAATATATGAACTTCTCAAACTACGGTCATCACCGAGAGTGGTCCCGACTATTGTCACTCCTGGGTTGCCGGATCATAACACGTAGTAGGTGACTATTGACTTGCAAGATAGAATCAAGAACACAAATATATTCATGAAAACATAATAGGTTCAGATCTGAAATCATGGCACTCGGGCCCTAGTGACAAGCATTAAGCATAGCAAACTCATAGCAACATTAATCTTAGAACATAGTGGATATTAGGAATCGAACCCTAACAAAACTAACTCGATTACATGGTAAATCTCATCCAACCCATTACGGGACAGCAAGCCTACGATGGAATTACTCACGGACGGCGGTGAACATCATGAAATTGGTGCGGAGGATGGTTGATGATGACGATGGAGACGAATTCCCCACTTCGGAGCCCCGAACGGACTCCAGATCTGCCCTCCCGAGGAAGAACTGGGCTTGGCGGCGGCTCCGTATCGTAAAACATGATGAATCCTTCTCTCTGATTTTTTTCTCCTTGAACATTAATATATGGAGTTGGAGTTGAGGTCGGTGGAGGTCCAGGGGGCCCACAAGGACGGCTAGCACGCCCCAGGGGGTGGGAGCACCCCCACCCTTGTGGCCAGGGTGTGGGCCCCCTTCACTTGATTCTTTCGCCAATATTTTTATTAATTCCAAAAATCATCTCCGTGAAGTTTGAGGTAATTCCGAGAACTTTTATTTCTGCACAAAAATAACACCATCGCAATTCTGCTGAAAACAACGTCAGTCCGGGTTAGTTCCATTCAAATCATGCAAGTTAGAGTCCAAAACAAGGGCAAAAGAGTTTGGAAAAGTAGATACGATGGAGACGTATCAACTCCCCCAAGCTTATCACATTGCTTGTCCCCAAGCAATTCAGTTGACAAACTGAAAGTGGTAAAGAAAACTTTTTACAAACTCTATTTGATCTTGTTGTTGCAAATATGTAAAGCCAGCATTCAAGTTTTCAGCAAAGATTATGAACTAACCATATTTACAATAACATTTAGGTCTCACATTTAGTCATATCAATGACATAATCAACTAGCGAGCAATAATAATAAATCTCGGATGACAACACTTCTTCAAAACAATCATGATATGATATAACAGGATGGTATCTCGCTAGCCCTTTCTGACACCGCAAAACATAAATGCAGAGCACCCCTGAAGATCAAGGAGTGACTAGACATTGTAATTCATGGTAAAAGAGATCCACCACGATCATTACTCAATATAAATTAATAACAATGCATACAAATGACAGTGGTGCTCTCTAACTGGTGCTTTTTATAAGAGGAGGATGGCTCAACAATAAAAGTAAATAGATAGGCCCTTCGCAGAGGGAAGCAGGGATTTGCAGAGGTGCCAGAGCTCGAGTTTTGAAAGAGATAAATAATATTTTGAGCGGTATGCTTTCATTATCAACGTAACAACCAAGAGATCTCGGTATCTTCCTTGCTACATCCATTATAGGCGGTTCCCAAACATAATGGTAAACTTTATACTCCCCCACCACCAACAAGCACACTCCACGCCTGGTCTGAAACAACGGGTACCGTCCAATTAAAAACAGTCCCGGGGGAGTTTTGTTTGCAATTATTTTGATTTGATTTGAGCATGGGACTAGGCATCCCGGTTACAAGCCATTTTCTCGTGAATGATGAGCGGAGTCCACTCATCGTGAGAATAACCCACCTAACATGGAAGATATTGACAGCCCTAGTCGGTACATGAGCGATTCGAGCATACAAAACAGATTATCATTTGAAGGTTTAGAGTTTGGCACTTGTAAATTTACTTGGAACGACAGGTAAATACCGCATATAGGAAGGTATGGTGGACTCATACGGAACAACTTTGGGGTTTATGGAAGTGTATGCACAAGCAGTATTCCCGCTTAGTATAAGTGAAGGCTAGAAAAAGACTGGGAAGCGACCAACTAGAGAGCGACAACAGTCATAAACATGCATTGAGATTAACCAACATTAAATGCAAGCATGAGTAGGATATAAATCACCAGGAACATAAATATCGTAGAGGCTATGTTGATTTTGTTTCAACTACATGCGTGAACATGTGCCAAGTCAAGCCACTCGAATCATTCAAAGGAGGATACCATCTACATCACAACCATTTTAATTTCCATGTTGGCACGCAAGGTAAACCATTATAACCTCCTAGCTAATTAAGAATGGCATGAGTAACTATAATCTCTAATTGTCATTGCAAACATGTTTCATTCATAAGGCTGAATCAGGAACGATGAACTAATCATATTTACAAAAACAAGATAGGTCAAGTTCATACCAGCTTTTCCTCACCTCAATCATTTCATCATCTATCGTCATTATTGCCTTTCACTTGCACGACCGAACGGTGTGGATAATAATAATAGTGCACGTGCATTGGACTAGGCTGGAATCTGCAAACATTTATTCAAAGGAGAAGACAAGGTAATATGGGCTCTTTGATAGATCAACAATAATGCATATGAGAGCCACTCAACATTTTCATCGTGGTCTTCTCCTCTCGACACCCAAAGAAAAGAAAAGAAATTCAAAGAAACACACTGAATTATTTTGGGAGTTTTTGTTTTCTGAAGAAAGTAAAACAAGAATGAGAAAAACTATTTACACGGGAAAAGCTCCCAATAAGGAAGAGAAATCTTTTTGGGTTTTCTTTTAATACTACAACTAAGCATGCATAGAAAGTAAACTAACTGCAACTAACTAATTTTTTTGGTTTTTCTTAAGGTTTTTCAAACACACAAAAAGAAGGCAGGAAAAAGAAATAAACTAACATAGATAATACAATGAAAAAGTATGAACACCGACAACTAGAATGAGTGTGTGAACATGAATATAATGTCGGTGAGAAATATGTACTCCCCCAAGCTTAGGCTTTTGGCCAAAGTTGGTCTAAGGCCACGGCTGGCCTGGTGGATATCCAAACTTATAGTCAGGGTTGTACTGAGATGCATCAACCACTGCCTGAAGTGATGCAACATGGAGGCGAGCAACCTCCGTTGTTCTCTCATACTCGTTTGCTTCCTCTCTAGTTATAAAATATCGCCTATTTGCCTGAAAGTTAAAGTAAGCAGGAGCAGGAAGAGTAACAAGGACGGCACGACATCTATCAAAGATTAGTCTGTACTGGAGGAACTGTTCATTCCTCTTAAGAAACTAGTAGCGTACCATAGCCTCATAATCTAGAAAAGCAGGTGGCAACTCAATATCATACCCTCTTATAGGTACCCCAAATAATTAGCTAAATGAGTTGCATAAATCCCACCAAATAAATATCCATCTTTAGCATTATGATGTAACCTTCTCGCAATAATAGCCCCCAAGTTATATCGCTTATCACCTAACACCGCACACTTAAGGACACTAAGATCTCGTACGCAAAGGTGGCTATGATCATGTTTACCATTAATGCATCTTCCTTTAAAGAGAGCAAAATAATGAATAGCAGGAAAGTGTATGCTCCCTATGGTGGCCTGTGTGATATATCTAGTTTCCCCCACGGTGATGCTAGCAAGGAAATCATTGTATTCAGATTTGTGAGGCTCACTAAGATTACCCCATTGTGGAATTTTGCATGCATCACAAAAGTCTCCTAGGTCCATGGTATAAGATTCATCATAAAGATCAAATAGAACAGTATGAGTATTACGCTTGGATGAAAACTCAAACCTCCGCACAAAAGAGTCAGTGAGATAATAATATTGTAGGCACTTGTCTGACAAGAAATCTTCAAGGCCGGCATTCTGCACGTACGCATAGAACTCATCCTTGAAACGTGCACGAACCATAAATTTGTCCGACGGCCACTGACAAGGCTGCACTTGAGCTTCTCTCAGTGGTTCAAGGTCCAGTTCGTGTATCGCATGCCTTGGTGCTTGCTTTCTTGAAGAACCACCTTGGTACATTTTCCTAGACATTTTTCTTCCTCTGAAAATTTCTGAATTTTTTAGTGACTCAAAATAAAAGTGAACCAAACTCAACAAAATTGATAGAAACTACTCCTACTAGTGCCTAGAGGCTATATCATGCATCAAAAATGCTTTGCACCATATAAATTTGACATGCAAGCTCAAGAACAAGGTCACCACAGCAGCAAAAATTTGCAATAAATAAAGCACTAGAACGAAAACTAATTGGACCATTGGAGGAGTCACATAGCAAAGAACAATCCCCCAAAGTAGTTTTATGAATGGAGCTTTGAACAAGGAGATCGAAAATGGTAGCAAAATGAGCAAGAACACGGGTTTGAGATATGGAGTGAATTTTTCTGGAGGAAGAAGGAGTGGATGGGTGATGGAATAAGTGGTGGGGGTCACATGGGGCCCACAAGGACAAGGGGCGCGCCCTCCACCCTTGTGGCCTGCTGGTGAGGCCCCCACAGTGTGAGTTCAAGCTAGAAGTTCTCAAATATTCTATAAAAAACATACTAAATTTTTAGGGCATTTGGAGAACTTTTATTTTCAGGACATTTTTTATTGCATGGATAATTCAGAAAACAGACAGAAAATACTATTTTCGCTTTATTAAATCAAAATAACAGAAAGTAAAAGGTAGGTATAGAGAGTTGTGCTTTCTAAATTCATCCATCTCATGCCCATCAAAAGGAATCCATTAACAAGGTTGATCAAGTCTTATTAACAAACTTCTTCCGAATGACACGAAACCAGAGAATTTTCGAATAACACTAGGTTACTTCAACGGGGATATGCATTTCCCCAACAATAAGAATATCATATTTCTTTTTGACAGTAGGAAGAGGAAATTCAAAACCTCCAATAGTAATAGTTTAAATTTTTCCAATAGAATTGATACTATGAACTTGAGGTTGTTTCTTCGGAAAGTGAACCGTATGCTCATTACCATTAACATGAAAAGTGACATTGCCTTTGTTGCAATCAATAACATCCCCTGCAGTATTCAAAAAGGGTCTACCAAGGATAATCGACATACTACCGTTCTCAGGAATGTCAACAATAACAAAGTTTTTTTAAGATAGTAACGTTTGCAACCACAACAGGCACATCCTCACAAATACAGATGGGTATAGCAGTTGATTTATCAGCCATTTGCAAAGAGATTTCAGTAGGTGTGAACTTATTCAAATTAAGTCTACGATACAAAGAGAAAGGCATAACACTAATACCAGCTCAAAGATCACATAAAGCAGTTTTAACATAGTTTCTTTTAATGGAGCATGGTATAGTTGGTACTCCCGGATCTCCAAGTTTCTTTGGCATTCCATCCTTAAAAGTATAATTAGCAAGAATGGTGGAAATTTCAGCTTCCGGTATCTTTCTTTTATTTGTAACAATATCTTTCATATACTTAGCATAAGGTGCATTTTAAGCATATCACCAAACGCATACGCAAGAAGATAGGTCTAATCATTTCAAAGAAAGCTCAAAATCCTCATCATCCTTTTTCTTGGATGAGTTAGGAGTAAAGGGCATAGGTTTCTGAACCCATGGTTCTCTTTCTTTACCATTTTTCCTAGCAACGAAGTCTCTCTTATCATAAGGTTGATTCTTTGATTATGGGTTATCAAGATCAACAACATGTTCTATCTCTACATCATTATCATTACTAGGTTGAGCATCAACATGAACATCATTATTAACGTTATCACTAGGTTCATGTTCATCGCCAGATTATGTCTCAGCATCATAAATAGAAATATCATTGGGATTCTCGGGTGTGTCTATAGCAGGTTTACTAGCATGCAAGGTCCTATCAGTTTTCTTTTTCTTTTTATTACTAGGACTAGGTGCATCAGTATTAATTCTCTGAGAATCTTGCACAACTCTCTTAGGATGGCCCTCAGGATACAAAGGTTCCTAGGCCATTTTACCACCTCTAGTCATAACCCTAACATCATTATCATAATTCTCACAATTCAACTCATTAAGCAGATCATCCTATGCCTTAAGTACTTGTTCTACTTGAGTTGTAACCATGGAAGCATGTTTACGAATAAGCCTAAGATCACTAACAGTCCTCCTCTGTAAGCATTACGTTTCAATTGCCTACTAACATAAGCATTGAAATTTTCTTGTTTAACAACAAAATTATCAAACTCATCCAAGCATTGACTAGTAGACTTCATCAAATCTATGGAGAGAGTTTACCTCTACTACCTGTGTCAGGTTATCAAGACCATGTATTTCTTCAATAGGCGGTAAATTCTTACCATCTTGAGCTTTAATACCTTTTTCTTTCATAGATTTCTTTGCCTCTTGCATATCTTCGTGGATCGAGAAATAGAATACCCCTTTTCTTCTGAGTTGGTTCAGAAGTGTCCAATCATTATCATTACTTAATATATTATTCAATAGCAATTCAGCTTGCTCAACAGTTCTTTCCCTGAAAACACAACCAACACAACTATCCACGTGTTCTCTGGAAGCATCGGTTAGTCCATTATAAAATATATCAAGTATTTCATTTTTCTCAAGAGGATGATCAGGAAAAGCATTAGGTAATTGGAGAAACCTCCCACAAGCTTGTGGGAGACTCTCTTCTTCAATTTGCACAAAATTAAATATTTCCCGAAGGGCAGCTTGTTTCTTATGAGCGGGGAAATATTTTGCAGAGAAGTAGTATATCATATCCTGGGGACTACGCACACAACCAGGAGCAAGAGAATTAAACCATAGCTTAGCATCACCCTTTAGCGAGAAAGGAAACAACTTAAGAATATAGTAATAGCGAATTTTTTCCTCATGAGCAAATAGGGTGGCTATATCATTCAATTTAGTAAGATGTGCCACGACATTTTCAGCTTCATAACCATAGAAAGGATTAGATTCAACAAAGTAATTAACTCAGGATTGACAGAGAATTCATAATCCTTATTAGTAACAAAGATAAGAACTACAAGAAATATGTTAATACGTGACAGTACTAATCCGTCACAAATGAGTGAAAATCTGTCATCGGTGCCCTTGCATGACGGACTTGAATTCCGTCATGTATATCGCCTCATAATTTGACATTGTGCCTTCCTTGACGGTTCTTGACCGTCATGGATCTATCCCAAGCCCGCCCAGGCCCAAACCATTCTGACAAAACAAGCCGTCATAGCCTGACGCCACGTTGGATTTTCTATTCACCAATTGGAATGATGTGGCCGCCTACGTGGATACTACTTTTCGTCACCGAAATCGTCACGAATGTAGGCAGAATTTAAATATGGTCCAACCAATTTCTTTCGGCCCAATTTTGACACAGTATATTTTTTAGCCAATTTTGGCCTAAAGAGAAAGTAATTTGAAACAGTTCACACAATATGCAGCAAACTGCATGTATATATTTTTCTCAAAAAAATTCTATGTGTATATACAACATAGCAGTTTACAAATCCGCCATGTAATGATAATTTACAACATAGATTCACTAAATATATCACACAACAAGGTTAAGAAGCACTACAATCCAGTTTACATCAACAAAACATATAAACTTTCGAGGTCATTGTTCGTGTTCTTCGTCGACTCTCCGATGGCAAGTATCACATCATGTCATGGCGCTGGATTATGTTGGGTAGCACTATGTAGCCCACTACCCATTCATACCTAGCATATTTAAAAGAACATTAGATATTTGCAGATTAATAGATAGTAGAGACAAGAGTATTACAACAAGTAAAAAAATGTATTACATGTTCTCTTGGCCAAGATTGGGAGTATTATTACTTATAACAGGAAAAATAATGAAATGAAACAAACCAAAGATATTTGTATAGAAGGTGACAAGAACTACAAATATAATTTATTACATGGCTTACAAATTACATCATGGTTATAAGGTACTCCCTCCGTCTGAATATTTGTCATCAAAATAAATAAAAGGGGATGTATCTAGACATATATTAGTTCTAGATACATCTCTTTTTATCCATTTTGATGACAAGTATTTTCGGACAGAGGGAGTACATGCTAAATCATAAAACATGAACACAAACAGTAAGTGTTATTATGAACTGGATCACCTTGCAACACCCAAATGCTCTCATCTACCCACTTGACCAGCATAGTGTTATTTATAACAGGAAACAATAACGAAAGGAACTAGTATACATGTATACAAGACAACAATAGGAACAAGAAATCAGAGGGAGAGTCAAGTCATAGTGAAATCAAGGACATAAGAGGGAAGATAAATTTGACTGTTTTTATGTAAAATAAAGGTTCAGAAATGTGCAAAGATATTCAGTGTTGGACGTTGCGAAGACCATACTTATTTTTTGTATACATTTACGAAATGAATATTCTAATCTTGTTAGCTAGTTGTCAAGCAAATTATTTATCAAAACGCTATCGCAAATTTACGTAACACAACACTTTCTTGAAGACATCGGACAGTTCATATAAAGAATATGAACCATGAGTTAGAGACAATATCTTCTAAATATTAAGTTATGAATAATCAGTCAAACAATGTAAACTGGATGTACGAAATTAACCAGATAAAGAGCATTAAAACATTAAGCCGATATATGCTTGTGACAAAAAGGGCCTTAAAAGTGCAGAAGCCTTTCTAGTGTGAACTATATAACTCTATAAAGGGACAAGAAATTCTTTATAAGACATAACAGAAATTACATTCAGAAAGGGAAATATATACTTTGATGCTCTAAGTTTATTAGTTCTATGGTAATTGTTGAATTACAAAACAGGAGTACACGAACATAGAGGAAAAGGAGCAGAAATTTATAGAAATGAGCGCAAGATTTAAAGCTTTCACATGCTCAGCTCCATTCCCATGAATAATAGAAAAGGTTTGTAGACAAATGCACTTCTATATATCCCACAAAAAAGAAAAATGCAGTTCTATAGGACATGCGTAAAAATTGATAATATTCCAAAAGACATGAAAATAACTAACCTAATATACACTTCTTCATATATAAGTGAAATTGAATGTCATGGTAACACAAAGTTAAACCTCGTGACATGCTAGCATGTTAATGTCATCAGAAACCTCGTGGAGACGCTAGGGTGTTAATCTCAATCCACAATTGTAGTGGATGATTGTAGGTGTCTCATCTGCTCAATGTTGATTTGAAAGCTGAGATCATGTTACACAAAACAAACTTCTACGGAAACAACGCAAGAGAAGGGAAAAGTAAGACTTAATTAAGTATTCCACTAAATAAACATAGTAATCGCTATAAGCAATTATCGCTACATAAGTAGAGAGTTGGCATAAAATTATGTGACCGATATTATTATATGCAATATAATATAGCAATCTAATATAGGTCCATGATAAATCGATCAACATATGATGCTAATTGATAGCCGAGAAACAAACCTAGTAAAAAATTTGAATTACTGACTAGCCAACAAGAACAACCACCCAAAAATGTAAGAGGGGCTCTAGGTTGGCTTGAAGTAGATGCACAACCGCCGTTCTCGCCGTGCTCCTCTATGCTGGTCACGCCAGTGGCCGAGGGATGCACGTGTCCATACACTAGAGTTAGCGGCGATGTAATAGTTCGTAATATGTATTTACCTCCTGTGTTTCGTCACCATGGATCGCCATTGCAGGGAAGCCTCCGTTGTATATCCAATATCTCAATGAATCTGCTTCTCGTTTTGTCTCCACAAAAACCAATGTTAATCTGTTCAGGCTAGAAAAACAAGAAAACTAGCATGAGAAAAATCTTAAAGAATAATAGTAAATAAACCCAATTGTTACAATCCAAGATGGCAGCAAATAATACCATATTGGTGAGTACGACAAGGTGCAATGAACAAAATAGGTAATATTTGCTGCAACCAAATGATGGTATTAAGTACATTTCACGGATCTGACACTAAACTTGTACATAATTAGCGCAAGAGCGAGACTAGGCGAGGAGGACTGATCAACAAAATGATGATATCAGATAGAAAGTTTGCACAAATATATATAAGAGAAGCAGTGTAATAGCAGCCCTAGTTAACAATCTTACTCTTGGTCAAACGATTGAGTGAGATTAATGGATTACTTTTATTCCACAATAAGAAAAATCCAAGGAACCAACAGAAGCATCTCATGGGCACTTAATTATTAAATTATTAGTTGCTTAACTAACTAGCGGATCTCACAAATTCTACGCTGCTAGTGCTCGCATGGTGAGAGAAGAAAAAAGGAAGTAGCAAACATTACTAGTCTATTGTTGGCTGTAGCTTACGAAGTACCGTGAACAAAGTGGCCACATTTTCTGCTCGTGTTCAGTCCAAGAGAAAAGGATAGCCTCGGAGAACTACGTTCCAAAGCAGAGTAGCAATCACTTAGAAAGAAAAGAAAAACAGAGCGAGAAGGGTCAACCTTATTATTCTCTGCAGAATCATGGTGGTCGGGCGGAGGACCTGGCCATCGAGCCTGGCCCACTCGTCGGGCTGGAGTGTGTAGTCCCGGTGGTCCACTTCCATTGAAGTGAAGAGGTGGAGAGGTCCTGCTTGATCTGAATCAAGCAAGAAACTTTGATTGGGGATGGGATAGAAAATGAAGTAATGAAGTAGAGAGGAGACAAGTGGGGGAAGCAGGAGGGACCTTGTGCGGGTCGTTGACGTCACGGAGAGGTCGAGCCTGTGCCTCCCGCAGTCACGGTCCTCGTCCTCTCCTCATCCGGGCTTGCATACTCCAATCTTCAGATGGCGAGGCAGCTGCGCCGCTTGGGAGGAGGAGGAGGCCCTGTCAGCGGATCCATGGCCTGTGTCGTGAGCAAGCAGAGGCGCGCCATAGCGGCTAGGGGTTGGTCGCCCGCCCATCGGGCAGTGCAACCGCTGATAGCTATGGATCTTGGGCGGAGAGGTGGAGGTGGGGAGGTGGAGGCGGATGACGGGCCGAGGAGAGGCGGGTGTCTTGGCGGATGGAGAAAGAGATTGGGGACGAGAGTGTGTTAGGGTTAGAATTTATACGGGAGAAACATTTCGGGCTTTAGGCGGGCTTTAGTGGGCTTGCGGGTCTGTACTGGGCGGTTCATGATGAATTCCTAGACTGTCACCGGAAATCCGTCATGAATTAACAGGTTTCTTGTAGTGAGGTGAAGTAGCAAAAGTGGGATCATATTTCATTCTAGCATTCAAGGATTTTTCTTTTAGCTTGCTAACAATTTCTTAAGATCCTCTCTATCATTGCAAGCAAAGAAGTCTCTAGCAGTTTCTTCATCCATAACAAAACCCTTAGGTACGACAGGCAATTCATATCTAGGGGGAGAATCATAATCTTCAGTTTCAATAATATCATCAGTTTCCGTAATTTCATTCTCTCTAACCCTAGCAAGTTGTTCCTCAAGAAATTCACCTAGTGGCACAATATTATCAAGCAGAGAAGTAGTTTCATCATAAGCATCATGCATAGCAGAAGTGGCATCATCAATAACATGTGACATATCAGAATCAATAGCATGTGTAGGTGTCGCAAGTTTACTCAAAACAGAAGGTGAATCAAGTGCAGAGCTAGATGGTAGTTCCTTACCTTCCCTCATAGTTGAGGGATAGATATTGGTTTTGTCGTCTTTCAGATTCCTCATAGTGATCAACAGATATAAATCCCAAGTGACACAAAGAATAGAGCTATGCTCCCCGACAACGGCGCCAGAAAAAGGTCTTGATAACCAACAAGAATAGGGGATCGCAACAGTTTTCGAGGGTAGAGTATTCAACCCAAATTTATTGATTCGACACAAGGGGAGCCAAAGAATATTCTCAAGTATTACCAGCTGAGTTGTCAATTCAACCACACCTGAAAGACTTAATATCTGCAGCAAAATATTTAGTAGCAAAGTAGTATGGAAGTAATGGTAACAATGGCAAAGGTACAGTAGTAGTTTTGTAGCAATCGTAACAGTGGCAACGGAAAAGTAATGGAGTAAAGATCAATATGAAACGAGCTCGTAGGCAATGGATCAATGATGGATAATTATGTTGGATGGCATTCATCATGCAACAGTTATAACATAGGGTGACACAGAACTAGCTCCAGCATCAATATAATGTAGGCATGTATTCCGAATATAGTCATACGTGCTTATGCAAAAGAACTTGCATGACATCTTTTGTCCTACCCTCCCGTGGCAGCGGGGTCCTATTGGAAACTAGGGGATATTAATGCCTCCTTTTAATAGAGTACCGAACCAAAGCATTAGCACTTAGTGAATACATGAACTCCTCAAACTACGGTCATCACCGGGAGTGGTCCCGACTATTGTCACTCCGGGGTTGCCGGATCATAACACATGAGGGTGACTATTGACTTGCAAGATAGGATCAAGAACACAAATATATTCATGAAAACATAATAGGTTCAGAAATGAAATCATGGCACTCGGGCCCTAGTGACAAGCATTAAGCATAGCAAAGTCATAGCAACATCAATCTTAGAACATAGTGGATACTAGGGATCAAACCCTAACAAAACTAACTCGATTACATCGTAAATCTCATCCAACCCATCACGGGCCAGCAAGCCTACGATAGAATTACTCACGCATGGGGGTGAGCACCATGAAATTGGTGATGGAGGATGGTTGATGATGACAATGGCGACGGATTCCCCTCTCCGGAGCCCTGAACGGACTCTAGATCTACCCTCCCGAGGAAGAACAGGGCTTGGCGGCGTCTGTGATCGTAAAAACGTGATGAATCCTTCTCTCTGATTTTTTCTCCCCGAACGTGAATATATGGAGTTGGAGTTGAGGTCGATGGAGGTCCACGGGGCCCACAAGGACCGCTGGCGCACCCCCCATCCTTGTGGCCAGGGTGTGGGCCCCCTTCACTTGATTCTTTCGCTAATATTTTTTATTAATTCCAAAAATCATCTCCATGAAGTTTCAGGTCATTCCGAGAACTTCTATTTCTGCACAAAAATAACACCATGGCAATTGTGCTGAAAACAACGTCAGTCCGGGTTAGTTCCATTCAAATCATGCAAGTTAGAGTCCAAAACAAGGGCAAAAGAGTTTGGAAAAGTAGATACGATGGAGACGTATCAGTCTTGTCCATTGCTTTTATCTGCTCCATGGCCTTCCTCTTGGTTCCTGATCATGCATAGCACATCCATTTTAGGTAGTAGCCATGTCTTACATGTATCAAAAGAAAATCACTAAGGAGTGAGTTCACCTTATGTCCAGTGGCACATGCGCGAGCTCTCATCATAGGCTGACTCGGTGTCTCGGGTGACGATGGCATTGATAACTCACAAGTATAGGGGATCGCAACAGTTTTTGAGGGTAGAGTATTCAACCCAAATTTATAGATTCGACACAAGGGGTGCCAAAGAATATTTTTAAGTATTAGCAGCTGAGTTGTCAGTTCAACCACACCTGGAGATTAGTTATCTGCAGCAAAGTGATCAGTAGCAAAGCAGTATGATAATTTTGATAGCAGTAGCAATAGCAATAGTAACGGTAACAGTGATAGCAGTAATTTTGTAACAAGTGCAACCGTAATGATAGCAGTAGTAACTTGGCAAGAACAATATGTAGGAAAATCGTAGGCATTGGATCGGCGATTTGTTAGATGATATTCATCATGCGACAATCATAACCTAGGGCGATACGGCACCAGCTCCAGTTCATAAATATAATGTAGGCATTTATTCTGTAAATAGTCATACGTGCTTATGGAAAGAACTTGCATGACATCTTTTGTCCTACCCTGCCGTGGCAGCGGGGTCCTATTGGAAACTAAGGGATACTAAGGCCTCCTTTTAATACAAAACCGGAACAAAGCATTAACACACGGTGAATACATGAACTCCTCAAACTACGATCATCACTGGGAGTGGTCCCGACTATTGCCACTCCGGGGTTGCCGGATCATAACACATAGTAGGTGACTATAACTTGCAAGATCGGATCTAGAACATAGATATAATGGTGATAACATAAACTGTTCAGATCTGAAATCATGGCACCCGGGCCCAAAGTGACAAGCATTAAGCATCGCAAAGTCATAGCAACATCAATCTCACAACATAGTGGATACTAGGGATTAAGCCCTAACAAACCTAATTAGATTACATGATGAATCTCATCCAACTCCTCACTGACCAGCGAGCCTACGAAGCAATTACTCACTCCCGGTGGGGAGCATCGTGGAATTGGCGATGGAGAAGGGTTGGTGATGATGAAGATCAAAGATCCCCCTCTCGGGATCCCCGAACGGACTCTAGTTCTGGCCTCCCGATGAAGAACAGGAGACGGCGGTGGCTCCATCTCGTGGAAAGCGATAATTCTTTGTCCTTGATTTTTCCTGGAAAAATAGGATTTTATAGCGTCGGTTTCAGGGTCTACGGGGCCACCAGGTGGGGACAACCCACCTGGGTGCGCCTAGAGGGGGGCGCGCCTTGGTGGGTTGTGCCCACCCAAGTGCCCCCCTCCGGTGGTTCTTGGCTCCAGAAATTCTCGCAAAGTTTCATTCCATTCGAGAACTTTTATTTCTGCACAAAACAACACCATGGTAGTTCTGCTGAAAACAACGTCAGTCCGGGTTAGTTTCATTCAAATCATGCAAATTAGAGTCCAAAACAAGAGGAAAAGCGTTAGGAAAAGTAGATACGACGGAGACGTATCAACTCCCCCAAGCTTAAACCTTTGCTTGTCCTCAAGCAATTCAGTTGATAAACTGAAAGTGAAAAGAAAAACTTTTACGAACTCTTTTGCTCTTGTTTGCATAAATAAGCTTAAACAACACCCAGATTTTCAGCCAATATAATAACTAACCATGTAGACAATAACTCTTAAAAATTATGTTAACTCATATCAATGACAAAATAGCTAGCGAGCAATAATAAGATATTTCAAACAGCAACACGTTATCAAAACAACCATGATATAATATGACAACAGTTATATCTCTCTAGCCCTTTGTGAGACTGCAAAACATAAATGCAGAGCACCTCCAAAGTTCAAGCAGCGACTAAACATTGTAATTCATGGTAGAAAAGATCCAGTCATGATGCATCCAACATTAGCTACATACAATGCATAAGCATGACAACAAAGGTTTTAGGTCCCGCGCTTATTTTAGAAGGTGATGACACAACATAAAAGTAAATAGATAGTCCTTCAAGCAGAGGGAAGCGATGATTTGCAAATGATTGCCAGAGCTCAAGTTTTTAAAATAGAGGTAAATGATATTTTGAGAAATGCACCCTTCTTGTTTACTTTGCGACCATCAGTTATCAATATCTTCCATGCTAAACACATTAGTAGCGGTTCCCAAGCGACAAAGTAAAGGTTATGACTCCGTAAGAGTTTTTGTTTGATTGTTTGTAAGCTTTTTCTATTTGCAGTTTGGGACTGGGCATCCCTATTACCGCCCTTTCTCGTGCAAAGTGGCGAGTGAATAAACACTCAACCTGAGAATAACCCGCTTAGCATGGAAGATACCGACTACCTCCTGTCGCTCTATGAACAATCCAGGCTCACAAAAAGGATGTTTATTTGAAGTTTTTAGAGATGGCACATGCAAATTTACTTAGGATGGCAGGGTAATACCACATATAGGTAGGTATGGTGGACTCGTCTGGAATAACTTGGGTTTCAGGTTTTGGATGTACAAGCAGAATTCCCACTTAGTATAGGCGAAGGCTAGCAAATAGGTTGAGAAGCGGCCAAATAGAGAGCAACAACGGTTATGAACATGCATTATGCATAAGTAACATTGGACACTAGCATGAGTAGTGTTGGGGATATTACTACTGGGCGTAAACCGGCCTATCTGGGCCGGGTTAACTTCATCAGTAGTTCTATGGTATAAAAGCCTAAGAGGCATGAAAGTATGGGCCCAAGGCCTGTAGTCGATTTAGCACCTATAGCCATAAACCGGCCTGGTATGTAAACTTGTATTGTAAGTTAGGAATAGAGAGAGACCAACCCGGATGCGAGTATGAACCGGAGATTGGGACTCTTTGAACCAACGGGCGTCACCCGTGTATATAAGGGGACGACCCGGGGCGGTTCAAGGACAAAAAACTCAAGGCCTAGGCGGTTTATTTGCTCCCTAGTCATTGAGACCGCATCAATCCCATCACAACTAGACGACGCTTTACCTTCATCGAAGGGGCGAACTAGTATAACTCTTGTGTCTTTGCGTCCGCTTTAACCCCTTCAAGTTAAACCGTAGCGATGGCTCCACGACTAAGTCCTTTCATGAGGACATCTGCCGTGACAAAACCACGACAGTTGGCGCCCACCGTGGGGCTATCGCACGATGGTTCGATGATCTTGGAGGGCAAGTTCGAAGGACTCGAAGGCTATGCTGTGGGCCGGATGACCAAGAGTCGTCGCGGCAAGCTCTACATCGACGACGCAGGATGGGGCTCCGAGACCGGCTCAATTGAGTACGGATACCGGGTCCCCTTTGGTGGCATACACGTTTTCATCGGCAAGATCGGTGAGCCAGGGCCTGAGCCGGACATCTGCACCGACCTCGTCGAGACGGCTCAACAGACTGAGATCTGCCCAGCTAAACTAGCCGTGAAGCGTGCCTTTGTGGGAGTCATCCACGGAGGAAGTTATGAAGGCGGATCGAATCTGGTGCCGAAAACCGCTTCTGTCGCCATGAAGTCGTCAACCGGAGAAATCGAATCTCTCAGATCAGCTACAAGATGGCGGATTGGAGGCTGTTAGATGGTGACGATTCCGGACCCTCCGATCTACCCAACCGGGTTGGAACATTCATGGCGGTCTGAAGCAGTGCTTCACTCTTCGACTGCTGCGGCAATGATTGCCGGTTCAACAGCGGCGACGGCTGCCGGGGCAGGAGGCCCCGTGCGCCCACCGGCTCAAGTTTTATCAGATCTGTTCGATGCGTTGGCCGCGCTCATGTCAGAGGTTAACCCGGCGGATCAGGACGCTCATAATGCGGAGATTGCGAAGGTGAAGGAACAAATCACTCAGGCTAAAGCGGATCTAGCGGCTGCAGACGCCAGGATGACGGCAGAGCGGGCCGCTTTAGATGCGCAGGCTTATAGGCTCATGTTGGATCGTAATGCATCACATGAAGTCATGAAGAGGAAATACAGATCCCGTTTGCCTTCAGGTTTGGAGGAAGAGACCTCTTCAACACCCGGGCGGGAACCGATAATCCGCGTGATAAACCGGGCGGAAGCACTTTTGGGACAGGCGCGCGCATTCAGCCCTATTTAATAGATATACCTCGCTATAACGCCAGTGCGCCTCAGGCTGTGCAAACACCTCCGGGTCACTACTCCAATCCGATGGATAACCTTGTTGCAGCCGCGCACGGCTGAAGCCATTCCAATTGAAGGTGATTCACCACAGGCGGTAGAGACGCCCGGGTCAAGGAGCTCCTTAGGACAGCTTTAGTCCAACAGAAGCATATTCAGATACCGTGACCGGATCCACTCTACCCCCGCCCAAGCCGGAGCTATAGCGAACACGTGGATGAACCGCCGTATCAAGTAATGCATGGCGTGGTGCGCCTGTGGCAACAACACGGTGTGGTGTCGATAACGCCCGGGAGGTGGTGGACCGGCCCGAGCGCCGCAGGAGGCCGAGTTAGCAGCACAGCATCAGGCTTATCAGCCTACGCCGGTTCGTCCGACCATCTCGGTCGAGCCTGGGGTTACCTCTAGTTCTTTGGGGGTACCTTGCCTCATCCCCGCTTTACGCAATGTGCGCTTGCCCAAAGACTTCAAGGGTCCGCGCAAGGTGCCAAATTACACTGCCGATTTAGCTCCAGAAGCATGGATAGAAAGTTATGAGATGGCCATGGAGATGCTGGACGTAGACGAGGCTGCGTGTGCAAAGTATTTCACCATGATGCTCGAAGGCACGGCCCGTACTTGGTTGAAAAGCTTGCCACCCAATTCTATCAATTCATGGGCCCAGTTGCGGGCCCGGTTTATCCAGAATTTCAAAGATACCTGTAAGCAGCCCATGTCCGTAGTAGACTTGGCGGCTTGTGTCCAGGGGGAAGGAGAGTCAACAACCCATTGGGTACGCCGCGTTTCGGAAATCTTGCATTCATCGAGGATCAGGATCAACGCCGACTCTGCGATCATAACCTCGAGGGTAATTGCCGGTTTCAGCCTTTAAAGTTGAAGTTGGGGCGCATGAAGCGTTTTTGTAATGACATGGGCACTCTCATGGGCGCTTTAGTGAAGTATGCTGATTCTGATAATACCAAGAATCCCGAGTCTGACGATGACGAGACAGGGAAGGGAAAGAAGAACAACAGCTCCAAGGGCCAGCAACATCACTCGGCAGGTAATGGTGGAGGCAAGCGTAAAGCGAATGGCAATGAGGACTTCGTAGCCAACACCAGGGCGCAGGACAAGGGCGGCTGGCGCAAGGGTAAACGGCCGAATCGAAGCAGAGCGCCTAATCCCAATCCGGACCGCTTGAACTATCTATTGAATCAACCCTGTCCGAAGCACGGGACGACGGAGACGCCAGCAAACCACCTCTGGAAAGATTGCTACATTATGCAGGAGTTCAAGAATTCCAATGCTTTCCGGTATGATCAAGGTTCTGGCGGCGGTTCAGGATCCGGGCCGGGTTTCGGTGGAGGAAATTCTGGTTCAGGATTTAATGGTACTCCGGGCAGACATAGCAATCGTAACAATCGGAATAACCAAGGTGGTTACAACCAAAAGCAGCGAATACCGGGTTATCGAGCCACCCAAAGCAGTTGAATAGTGATCAAGACCATGTCTTCACCACCGGCTTAGACAAGCGAGACCGAAGCTTCGAAGGCGGGCAGTCAACACTGTTGAACCGGCCGTGCCTCATTACCTACGCTGGTCAGAGCAGCCCATTGTATGGAGTAGAGAGGATCATCCTCCCCGGGTTGACAATCCGGGTCAGCTAGCCCTGGTGGTGGCACCTCAGGTGGGAGGTTATAAGTTCACCAAGGTACTCATGGACGGAGGGAGCAGCATTAACATCCTGTACTATGAGACTTTCCGTCGTATGGGGTTAACAGATAAACATCTCAAACCGTCCAATACAGTGTTCCATGGTGTGGTACCTGGCAAGTCAGCATATCCGGTTGGTAAGATAGCCCTGGAAGTGGCTTTCGGAGATGAATATGATTCCAGATCGGAAACGTTGACGTTTGAAGTGGTAAAAATCCAAAGTCCATATCACGCCCTATTCGGGCGGCCGGCTTATGCCAAGTTCATGGCACGGCCTTGTTATATCTATTTGCAGCTCAAGATGCCGGGTCACAAGGGGACGATAACGGTTCATGGGAGCCGCAAGATTGGTTTGGAATGTGAGGAAGGTGATGCGGCTTACGCAGAGTCGGTTTGCGCCACCGAGGAGCTGAAATATTATAAGGACAATGTTGATCCGACGGACATGACTCCATTGAAGAAGCCAACTATAGAGCATGATCCGGCCCTGAAATTCAAATCGGCAGCTGAGACTAAACTTGTTGACTTCGCGTGCTGGCGATTCATCCAAGCAGTTCAAAGATCGCCAACCTGGATCCGAAATAGGAAAGCGCGCTCATCGAAGTTCATCCGTGAGAATCGGGACATTTTTGCATGGAAGCCTTCGACATGCCGGGTGTACCGAGGGAACTCGCCGAGCACACTCTTAATGTTGATCCTAAGTACAAACCAAAGAAAGTAGTTTCTCCACGGTTTAACGAAGAAAGGCGCAAGGCCATTGGAGAGGAGGTGGCGTGCTCCTAGCAGCTGGTTTTATCGTTGAAGTTTTCCATCCGTAGTGGCTTGCTAATCCGGTCTTTGGTTCTTAAGAAAAACAAGCACTTGGCGCGATGTGTGTGGATTACAGATCTTAACAAGGCTTGTCCAAATAGATCCTTTTGCCCTCCCGCATTGACCAGATTATTGATGCCACGGCGGGTTGTGAGCGCTTGAGCTTTTGGATGCATATTCGGGTATCATCAGATTAAGATGGCAGTTAAAGACCAGGAGAAGACGGCGTTTATCACTCCCTTTGGAGCCTTCGCTATGTGTCTATGCCTTTTGGGCTCAAGAGCGCCCAAGCAACTTATCAACGCTTGTGTACGTAATTGCTCGCATAAACAGATCGGCCGTAATGTGCACGCCTATGCGGATGATATTGTGGTCAAGTCAAGGGAAAAGGAGACACTGATTGACGATTTGAAGGAAACCTTTGACAACCTGCGGGTTTACAAGATGATGCTCAACCCGGCAAAATGTGTCTTTGGTGTTCCTGCAGGTAAGTTATTGGGTTTTCTCGTGTCCAACAGGGGAATTGAAGCTAATCTGGAGAAGATTACGGCTATTACTTCCCTGGCTAAACCGAAGTGCATTAACGATGTCCAACGTTTGGCAGGCCGGATTGCCGCACTAAGCCGGTTTATCAGCCGCCTCGGAGAGAAGGCCATCCCCTTGTACCAGATGCTGAAAAATACAGATCAGTTTGTCTGGAGTCCTGCTGCCGATGAAGTGTTGGAGGATTTAAAGCGGCAGTTGGCCAACCCGCCTGTGCTCGCCGCTCCCATTGACAAGGAGCCGCTTCTGCTATATGTTGTGCTAATGCCGTATGTTAGCGTGGCCATTGTGGTGGAGCGGAGGGAGGCGAGGAAGGAGCATCCGTTCAACGTCCGGTTTACTATATCAACGAGGTACTTATTGAATCTAAGCAAAGGTATCCGCATTGGCGTAAGTCGGGTATATGGAGTTTTTATGGCAAGCCGGAAGTCAAGCAAGATTTCCAAGGGCACCCCATCACGGTGGTCGATTCTGCTCCCTTAGGCGATATCATACGTAACCGGGAAGCGACTGGCCGGATTGCTAAGTGGGCTATCGAGCTTGGGCCGCATGGTCTGAAGTACGTGCCTCGGACGGTGGTAAAATCTCAAGCACTTGTGGATTTCATTAATGATTGGACAGAATTGCAAGCACCTGAAGAAAAGCCGGATCACACATATTGGACCATCCATTTTGACGGATCCAGGCAATTGGAGGGCTCGGGGGCTGGAGTCGTACTAACTTCCCCACGAGGTGACAAGTTTTGTTACGTTCTTCGCTTAATGTTCCCTTGTACTAACAATGCAGCTGAGTATGAAGCCTTGCTCCATGGTCTTCGGATGGCTAAGGAGATGAATCTAAGCCGGGTTAAGTGCTTGGTGACTCGGACCTAGTGGCTCAACAGTGTCCGGCACTTGGGATTCCAAGGACCCACTCATGGCTGCATATCGTCGTGAAGTGGATATCGTCGCAGGTCATTTCAAGGGCTACTAGGTGGACCACGTGGACCGTCGGAAGAATGAAGTGGCGGACGCTTTAAGCCGGTTGCGCTCTCAACGCAAACCGGTCCCGCCTAATGTTTTTTACGGGCGTCTTTGCACAACCCGTCGGTCAAGCTCCCCGGTGAAGCGGATTTGGCTATTCCTGATCCGGAGGCTCAATTGGTGGCAGCTCTTCACGTCCTCCAGTTGGACGCCTCCTTATCTTGCGTACATGAACCGGGCGAAGTTACCGTAAGATGAGACGTTGGCTCGGCGGATAGTCCGTGATCTAAGTCTATGACCATTATTAATGGTGAATTGCATCATCGCAGCGTATCGTATGCGTTTCAACGCTGTGTGTCCCCTGAGGAAGGCTATGAAATATTGCATGAGATCCACGAAGGAGATTGTGGCCACCACGCCGGTTCAAAATCCTTGGTGGCTAAAGCGTTCCGCCACGGTTTCTATTGGTTGTTGCCCATGCCGATGCGGAAGATCCGTCGATGATGTGATGGCTGCCAAAAGTTTTCCAAAGCGTGCTCATGTACCGCCCAAGAATTGAGGATGATTCCAATTACTTGGCCGTTTATGCGATTTGGGGCTGGATATGGTTGGACCTTTTAAAAGGTCCAAGGAAAAAAGACCCACCTCCTGGTGGCGGTTGACAAATTTACAAAATGGGTGGAGGCGTAACCTGTTAGCAAGTGTGACGGCGCTACGGCGGTTCGATTCATCAAAAAGGTGATTTTCTGGTTTGGCTTTCCACACGGTATTATCACGTATAATGGTACCAATTTGTCCAAAGGTGCCATGAAAGAGTTCTGCTAACGTGAGCACATCCGCTTGACATTTCTTCAAGAGCCCACCCACAGTCCAATGGTCGCGGAAAGGGTTAATCAAGAGATATTGAGAGGCATCAAGCCCGGCTTATGGTCCCTTCTGCGAGGACGCTGGGCTGTTGGGTAGAAGAGCTACCGTCGGTGTTATGGAGTATCAACACTACGCCTAACAGATCCACGGGATACACACCGTTCTTTATGGTCTATGGAGCGGAGGCGGTTCTCCCCAATGACATCCGTCATGATTCACCTCGTGTGGCAGCTTATGTTGAAGCGGACAACGAGACGGCACGGCAGGGCACTTTTGGATCGGTTGGATGAAGAGCGTGACATAGCAGCTGCCCACTCGGCGATTTACCAACAGGATCTTCGTCGTTACCATAGTCGCCGGTCGTAACCGAACTTTTCAAGAAGGAGATTTGGTGCTTCAGCTCATCCAAGACCGGCGATATGCACAAGTTATCCCCACCTTGGGAAGGACCTTTCGTGGTCGAAGAATCTGCACAACGGGTCGTACTATCTCGATCGATATTCGAGAGCATAAAGACTCACGCATACGTCGGAGGAGGAGACCAACAGGCCGTGGAACATAGCTCATCTTGACCTTATTATACCCGAGCCATCGGCTCTACTTATGTACATATTATGACAGTGTTTATATTATGAATAAAGTAATAAACCGGAGCCTCGGCTAAAGCGGGTATCTGTTACATTACATCATGTGTGGTTACATGGAGTTGTTCTGCTTTTAAAACGGCCTCCGGTTTACCCTCCGAGTTTGCTTTTCAAAAGCTTTGTGATATCACTTGGGGCTTGGTCATGTCCGAACCAATGCAACACCTTTTGATAGGCGAAAGCCACCATATCACTTGGGGACATGGTCAAGTCTCGAACCGATCCGCCTCTTGATCAGCCTAAGGCCATAGAGTCACTTGGGGCTTGGTCGAACCAGACCATCGCCACGCCACTTGATCGGCATAATGCCACGGTTTCAGTTGGGGACCTGGCTGACTTGAATCATGGCTACACCTTATAGGGAGCTTGATCTGTCCGACCATGGTAACACCATCGACCAAATTTCAAGAAAGCCTTCCTTTTGCAAACGGTTTATCATTGCCTTTGCTTCCATGTCTTTTCATAATTATTATTTGATTTTGTTGTGTTTCTTAAACCGACAACATTTTAAACAGTTCAAGTTGTCAATTGACGAAATTCGATCCATTTTTTAATCTGGAGATACTTTCACCAGTTTGACTTTTTCTGTTAACGTCCCATTATGGAGTAACATGGGGGCTCGTCATGACCTGGCATGGTTTACACTGTAAACCGGCATTATAAATATAGGAGCTGTTTTCTCCTTTGACGGTAAGGGTTTATATAACCTCCGCTTCAAGATTGGCTAAGCCAACCTTATGCCCAGCAATGGCGGTGTATTTTGTATCACAAATTTTGATTGGATACCTCAATATTTCATTTCATACATATATGGACATCACAAGCCGACTGGCGGCACAAACCGTCGTGGCGGTTTAAGACTTTGTGACTGCAGGCAATATAGATTGAAAATTTCGATCATTCAAGCAAAGGTATCGGCACTTATGCACGAAGGCATATTCAAAGCAAGAGTATTGGCTATCCTATTACAAGGCAACATGGTGCCCAAATAAGATCATTGTTTTTTGGCGGAATATAATGAAGCAGCTACTTAAACCGGCTTCCGGTTCATGCTTGCTCGCTGCCCCGGTCTGATTGTTGTGGGTGCGCCTTGCGCCGCTTGACTTCTTCATCTCTACCCGGTAATTTGGAAGTCAACAAAGGGTCGATCGATTCCCATTAAAGCTTGAAAGACAGCCTCCTCATGGATCGGGGAAGATGGTTCAATATCGAGCGTAAGTATGCTTACGGATTGGGGGGATCAGGTTCTCCGCTTCGTGAACAAAAGTGCGATTACTCGCTTGTTTCGATCATCATATTGAGCTTGGTAATGCGACAAGTTTGCCTCTTGACCAATTGGCAAGCCGAGGCGCGACCGCCCGATTTATCGCTCTCGAGATCATCCTCGTTGAATTCTGAACCGTCTTCCTTCAAACTGGGATAGCCTGCTACCGCTTCAACAGGATCAAAATCTGGCACCCACGCTTTGGCCCGGATTAAGGCATTAATGGCGCCGGTTCGAGCAGTAGATTTTTTCAGCTCTTCAATCTGGGCGGGAAGCATTGACAACCTCCTAAGAGTATCTTGAATTAAGGAGGGTGCTGGATTGTTATGTGATGCAGTGGAGATGATCCGCTGCGCTCCAGTGTACAGCTGCTCTATTAAGGTGTAGGCAGCTTTCAATTTCATCCGAACATCTGATCCCAAGTGACCAATACGTGTGCCTACGGCAATACAAGAGCAATCACAAACCGGACTTATCATAAGAAAGGCCAAGTCATTACAGAAGTCAAAAGAAGCTTACCAAAGATAGCAGCAGTCATGGCGTGCACTTGCGGCTTCACTGGTCACCTCATCCACCACCGGTTTAAGGGCAGCTTCATTTTCAGCCTTTTGGTTAAAGCGGCCTTTTCAAGATCCCAAAGAGTTCGGGCCAGACTTGAACCACTCCTTGAGCTGCTCCATAGTAGTCAAGGCGGTTTCAGCTCATCTTTGGCCTTGGCGGTTTCTGCTTGTTGAGTTTTCAGATTTTCTTGAAGATCATTGATTTGTGCGGCTTGTTGGCGTATGTCACTCTGCAACAAAAAGGGAGCATGTTAAATATCTTCATTACAAGTCCCAAGTGCATAACCAGTTATACACTTGGTACTTGGGGGCTAATGCATATTTGATCTTCATCTACCAACGGAATCATAAAGTCCCAAGCTCAATACAGGTATTCAACTTGGCACTTGGGGGCTAATGGCTATTTGCTCGAACATGTTCTGATGCGGTGATATGAATTACAGTCCCGGTTTAACTATGCTAAAGTTGAACCGACCCTTGAGGCTAGGAGAGTTAATCAAAATTGAACAATCCTAGCGGAAAAGAGCATGGAGGTTACCTCGAATTTTTCTTTCATCATCTTCACCAGGCCAGCTTCATAATCACGGCTGGTATACTGGCCAGTTCAAGTAAACTGTAATGAAGGTCTTGGGGGTTTAGAGCGGCGTAAGTTGCCAGATCAACATACCACTTGCCCTTGCTCATGGTGGCAGTTTCTTCCTTGGCAGAATGTTTGGCTAAAGCAACCGGATTACCCGGTTCACTGTGGCCAAAGCCAGTAATCACAACGTCATCGTCCTTGCTATCACCGGTTTGACCAGGAACAGTCGTTTTGTCGGCAGGCCGGGTTGGACTGGTGGATTTTTCAATCCGGGTCGGGCTTCTGGGCTGGTCAGCAAGAAGGGAGGTGTCAATAGGCCTGTCTTGACAACAAAATCGTCATCTTGCAAAGGCGGATCATTGGGCGTATCTTCACGATAGCCGCTTGATTTGGGGGCGCTGTCCGGTTCAGGGCGATCTCTTCACGGCCGTTTTATCCAGACGAGCCTTTTGCTTGGCCTAGGTTTGGCCCTGAAAAAGCACAA
Organism: Aegilops bicornis; assembly: GCA_021605145.1. NCBI lineage: Eukaryota > Viridiplantae > Streptophyta > Magnoliopsida > Poales > Poaceae > Aegilops > Aegilops bicornis. The sequence goes on from JAHIAL010000079.1 coordinate 658,476, forward strand.
TATGATCCAAATCGGCATATACTACGCAATGATGCAAGAGAAACAATACGAAATGTATAACTTACCCAAGCACCGTTTTCATTGGTGGCGGTCGAAATGGTGATGACTCGCCAGATGAGGAGTGGGATGTGACCTGATAATCGGAGTCAGATGGATTAAGGGGTTGACGAAACCAGCCCGCTTTAGGGTAAGCACTGACAAGCAAATTAGAGACCTCTGAACGACGTTTCCGAACCGGACTGTTCGGTAAACCGGCGGAGGTAACTACCTGGCAGCCGTCTTAAAGTTGTGCGGCGAACTTCATGTTGCTGAGTCTTCATAAGAAATTTGGGATCCAAGTAAGCAAGGGGATGAGAAAACTTAATTTTCCAGTTTGCCCGACGGGTTTTTAATAAAGGCGAAGGACTTGAGTCAGAGGAGAGAATAATTACCTCTACATCATCGGCATCTGGCTTGATCATCATCGACAAATATCATCATTAATTAGGCGTGTGAAAAGTAAGCCAAGTGAATCAAGTTCTACCTCAAGGTCCGGATTACCCACATCATCATCCACAGCCGGATCAGAAGATGCAGTGGTTTTTCTCTTATTAGCAGCTTTCTTGACAGCCTTGGTCTTTTGCCGGATTGGTTTTTCCGGTTTGTCTGGTTTCTCCGGTTTCTCTTGTGGACGTTTCTTGCTCCAGAATGGATCATCACCCTGATTAAGCAGCAGTTGATGTTAAAAATGATGTCAGAAATAATAGTAATATATTCAAGAAAAATAGTCAAGTCTTACAGATGGTGGTTTGTTGATGGCGCAGAAGGGGAGCAGACCGGTTCGGGCACAGAGGTGTTCCGGTTCATTCAACATTTTCTTCACCGCTTCAGTGACCTCGTCATCGGTGAGCTGGATATTAATGTGTCGGAGGGGGTCATCGACACTACCGAATATTCACATTAAACCGGAGCGCTGGGAGAGGCGGTATGCTCCATGACATCCAAAGCGGCGTCTTGAGATCAATTCTGGTTAAGCCATTGGCCATGAAGGCTCTGAGTTTGGAGAGTTGAGGAGCATATTTACTTCTCTCATTGGCAGTCAATCTTTGCGGAAAGGGATGTGTATTACTGAGTTGCTCTGGACGAAAACCGGGCGAGAGGATTCTCATTAGCGGGAGAGGTGTCTCTGCAATAAAACCATGTTTGATTCCATTCCTTGGGGTGGCTGTGCAGTTTGACATGAGGATAAGTGACCTCCTTTCTTTTTTGAATCGCCACACCACCCAATTCTGTGTTGGGCCCGTCAGTGAATTCTGTGCGGCAGTTTAGATGGAAGCAGTCTCTAAACAGTTCAAATGTGGGTTCTTCTTGAAAGTATGCCTCACAGAGCACTTGGAAGTGACAAATGTTGGTAACAGAATTGGGGCCCGTATCTTTGCAGACGGAGTTGAAAATTGGCTAACACATCCGGTAAAATTTTGAACCGGGCGATTAAAACCCCGGCTAAGTGATCTGCGAAAACTACAATCTCTCCTCTTGAGGTGTGGGTGGACATTCGTTGCCGGGAACCCTCCAAAGTGGATAGTATTTTTCTGCTTAAAGCGCCATCGAGACAAGATTGTTTAACTGAGTTTGGTGACACGGGAAGGCGTGATTGCATTCATACACTTGTTTGGCCATCTACAAAAAATATGAATCCGGTTCAAGGAATGTGTTGGGACAAAGAGACAACCGGTGTACAATGCTAAATCGGAGACAAATGCATCTAAACCGGAGTTCTCTGACGGCGATGTCTGGTTAAGGAGTTACGGCGGTTCAACAAGGACTAATGGTGTATACTTTGGTTTATTTGATTTTTTTCTATGTTAAGTTAAACCGCCTGGTCTAAATACTGAAAGCAATTGAGGTTGCAAATGGTTAAGTGTGCAGAAACAGGTTTCACAAGATCTCTCTACAATGAAGGATCTGAAGCCAGATCAGAAAAGAAAGAATAAAGCAGAACAGTATCGATATAATGAGCAGGAGATGACACGCGAGACCTATGAACGTGAGCACGAGACTACAGGCGGATGCTAAAACTCACTACTAATCAGAGCAAGGTGTCACAGATTTATCCAGGAGTCTGGCATGAGCATGAATAGTTCATGGGGCACGGCAAGAACGAGAAACCCTAGAACGAATATAGATCGAGGGGAACCGAGGACTTACCTGAGTCGAGGAGATGCGGAAGAGTGCTGCGTTTCTGCAGTGCGTTCGAGGTTGATCTGGGGCTCAAGACGGTGCGGAGGTCGGCAATGGCGGCGGAGCTCCGAGGCTAGTGACGCGAGGAAGACGAGAGAAAGGGGTCGGAGGGAGAGAAGAAATGACCCTTCGGTCCTATTTATAAGGCCGAGATACCGTGTCGGTAGCGTGAATCAAGGAACCACAAATCTAGGAAGCGGTATCGCCTCGATTATTGCGGATCTGTTAAAAGAAGATATCATGAATATTATCTTTATGAGGACGTCATGCCGGTTTACAGCCGACCGGAGAAGGTGACATCACGGCGGTTCGGCGATTTCAAGAAGGCATTGAAGATGAAGGTTTTTTATCAAAGGATTGACATGAACCTGTTCAAATCAATCTGGGGCCTAATGTTGGAGATATTACTACTGGGCGTAAACCGGCCTATCTGGGCCGGGTTAACTTCATCAGTAGGTCTACGGTATAAAAGCCTAAGAGGCATGAAAGTAAGGGCCCAAGGCCTGTAGTCGGTTTAGCACCTTTAGCCATAAACCGGCCTGGTATGTAAACTTGTATTGTAAGTTAGGAATAGAGAGAGACCAACCCGGATGCGAGTATGAACCGGAGATTGGGACTCTTTGAACCAACGGGCGTCACCCGTGTATATAAGGGGACGACCCGGGGCGGTTCAAGGACAAAAAACTCAAGGCCTAGGCGAAGCTTATTTGCTCCCTAGTCATTGAGACCGCATCAATCCCATCACAACTAGGCGTCGCTTTACCTTCATCGAAGGGCCGAACTAGTATAACTCTTGTGTCTTTGCGTCTGCTTTAACCCCTTCAAGTTAAACCGTAGCGATGGCTCCACGACTAAGTCCTTTCATGAGGACATCTGCCGTGACAAAACCACGACAAGTAGGATATGAACACCATGAACATAAATATCATAAAGGCTATGTTGGTTTTGATTCAACTACATATATACATGAGCATGTGACAAGTCACTCGAACATTCAGAGGACGATACCATATCATCATCTACATCACAATCGTTTTAACGCAATGTTGACATCCAAGATAAATCATTATCCACTCCTAGCTACTTATGCATGGCATGAGAAACTATAATCTCTAATTGTCATTGCAAACATGTTTAATCATAATGAGCTGAATCATGGATACTAGCTTAAACATATTTACAAAAAAACAAGTCGAGTTCATACCCGTTTCTCTCTGCCACGACCAGTTCATCAAATGTCGTCATTATTGCCTTTCACTTGCACGACCGAACGATATGAAAATAATAATAGTGCAAGAGGGCCATGGACTAAGCTGGAATCCACAAGCATTTTATTCAATAGGAAAAGACAAGGTAAAATGGGCTCTTTGTTAGATTGACAATAATGCATATGAGAGCCACTCAATATTTTCATCGTGGTCTTCTCCTTGGTACGACTCAATAAAAAGAAAAGAAATTCAGAGAAACACAGTGAAATGTTTTTGGAGTTTTTGGGTTTTTCTAAACAAGCAAATAAAAGGGAAAAACAAAAACGAGAAAAACTATTTACATGAGAAAGCTCCCAACAAGCAAAAGAAGAACAAGAAAACCTTTTTGGGTTTTTGTCACGCCCAAGATGCGACCCTATCCGAAAGGAACTCGAAGGTCCCACCAAGGATAGAAGCACATCTTGAAGACGCTTTTGCAAGGTGGATATCATTACATCAACATTACATAATAGATGGGGATACATACAAGGCATACAAATGCCGCAAGAATACATCAATACATCATACATGAGAACAACATCCGACTACGGATGAAACATAAACAGAAACTCAAACAATATCCACCCTGCTAGCCCAGGCTGCCGACCTGGAACCTATCCCCTGATCGAAGAAGAAGCAGAAGAAGAACTCCAAAATAAGCAAACATCGCTCTCGTGTCATGATCATCGCAAAACCTGTACCTGCAACTGTTGGTGTAGTGATCTGTGAGCCACGAGGACTCAGCAATCCCATTACCATGGGTATCAAGACTAGCAAAGCTTAATGGGCAAGGAAGTGGTAAAGTGGTGAGGTTGCAGCAGCGACTAAGCATGTATGGTGGCTAACATACGCAAATAAGAGCGAGGTGAGAGGCAAAGCAAGCGGTCGTCAACTAGTAATGATCAAGAAGTGATCCTGAACTCCTACTTACGTCAAACATAACCCAGAAACCGTGTTCTCCTCTCGATCAACCCCGAAAAGAGACACTTACGATTCGCTACGGTTGGTGTATTTTAGAAGAGTTTACTTCAAGTTTACTAAACCCGGACATTAACAAATTCCCATCTGCCACATAACCGCGGGCACGGCTTTCGAAAGTTCAAAACCCTGCAGGGGTGTCCCAACTTAGCCCATGATAAGCTCTCGCGATCAACGAAGGATATTCCTTCTCCCGGGAAGACCCGATCAGTCTCGGAATCCCGGTTTACAAGACATTTCAACAATGGTAAAACAAGACCAGCAAAGCCGTCCGATGTGCCGACAATCCCGATAGGAGCTGCACATATCTCGTTCTCAGGGCAACACCGGATGAGACATCCTACGAGTAAAACCAACCCTCAAGTTTCCCCAAGGTGGCCCCTTGCCTTTTCGTTTCGGGCCAACACTTAGAGAAGCATTGGCCCGGAGGGGCTAAAATAAAGATGACCCTCGAGAGAGCGACTCCCAAGGGAAAGGTAGGTGGTGGTGAGGCAAATGGTAAAACCAAGGTTGGGCCTTGCTGGAGAGTTTTATTCAAAGCGAACTGTCAAGGGGGTCCCATAAATCACCCAACCGCGTTAGGGACGCAAAATCCGGGAACATAATACCGATATGACAGAAAATAGGGCGGCAAGATTGGAAAAAAACACCAGGCATAAGGCCGAGCCTTCCACCCTTTACCAAGTATATAGATGCATTAATTAAATAAGAGATATTGTGATATCCCAACATAAACATAATCCAACATGGAGCAATCTTCATCTTCACCTGCAACTAGCAACGCTATAAGAGGGTCTGCCCAAAAGCGGTAACATAGCCAAACAACGGTTTGCTAGGAAGGGTGATAAAGGTTAGAGGTTCATGGCAATTTGGGAGGCTTGAGGAGCAAGTGGTAGGTAGCAGCATGACATAGCGATAGAACGAAGCAACTAGCACAGCAATGATAGTAATGAGATCCAAGGTGACGGTCATCTTGCCTGAAATCCCATAAGGAAGAAGAACGAGTCCATGAAGAAGATGAAGCCACGAAGACGAACCAAGCGTGAAACTGAGCGAATCCTCACGATCGCAACGAAACGGGAACTATCGAGAAGAAGCACACAACAAGGTAAACACACCACACATGAACAAGGCAGGATGCTCAATCAAGTATGATGCATGGAAAGGCTACATGAAGCTACTCATGGCAAGAGATGATGCATACAAGAGCAACACAACAAGGCAAGTTTAAATGAGGCCGGAAACAACATAGAACATTTCCGGTAAGTCCCCATATGCAAATTTCGAAATTGGTCCAGATCTGAATAAACCATATGTTCAAGTTGTTAAACAGCAAGTTAAGATGCACCAAGATGATCTACACGAAATTCTAGTCAAGTTACATATAAAGTTCATTAGATTCGGAGTTACGGCCTAGAAGATATGAGCAAAACAAGTCAAACATGGCATTGATGCAAAATGCATACAAACATCAAGCAAGCACCTCAAAACAAGGAAGCAACATGATAACATGAAACTACATGCAAAACTAAGCAAGTTTCATATATAGCACACTCAAAACGGAGCAACGGTTCAACACATACACACCATACAAGTATAAAGGACAAGCTGTCCAAAACAGCAACTAGGCATATTGCAAGCATCAAAACAATATGCTACAGCATCTCAACGTGAAAAAAACATGCATGGACGTGATGTACAGGTAAAGCATGACAAAACAAGAACACTGAGCTATCTCCAGAAACTAATAGAACATGCTCAAAAGGACATGGCAAGATTGCAAATAATAACAGATTCACAGACTTAGCAGAATTACTGGACATGGCAGAAATAACATCAGGTTGCAAAGTCCAAATGAGGTGTGGTTTTCGCCCACACGATCGTGATCGAACGACCGAGAGCATGGAGGGGAGATGGGTTATTGGGCTGTTTTGGAGGGGTGTTGGGCTGCACACAAAAGAGGCTTCTGCGGTTACCCGGTTAACCGTTGGAGCATCAAACGACCTCCAAATGGCACGAAACTTGACAGGCGGTCTACCGGTGCTATAACAAGGCCGCTTGGCAAACCTCGGGCCATTCCGAGAAGGTTTAACACACGCACATGAAAAGCAAAAGGGGGCGCCGGAGGACATAGGAGTGTCGGATTGCAAAACGGACAACGGGGAAAATGCTCGGATGCATGAAACGAACACGTATGCAAAATGATATGCACATGATGACATGGCAAAAATGCAACACGCAAGCAAATGACATGGTAAGGACGGCGAATAACTGGCAGACACCTGGCGCATCGAATCCGGGGCGTTACAATTTTCTTTTTAGTGCTACAACAAATTTCAACTAGGAAGAAAAAACAAAAAGGAGGAAATATTTTTGGATTTTCTCAAAGTTTTTCAAACACACAAGAAGAAAGCGAGAAAATAAATTTAGCATGGATAATACAATCAAAAAGTGTGAACACCGACAAATGAAATGAGGTGTGTTGACATGAATGTAATGTCGGTGAGGAATACGTACTCCCCCAAGCTTAGGATTTTGGCCTAACTTGGTAATCAGTTAGTAGCATGCATAATGATCGGGGTAATAGCTCATGGAGGCTCTCGGTGCGGATGCCTCAGCCTGCCCTGCAGCCATAACTGTCGCGTTATGAGCTCGGACCTCGCTCTCCAGAACAAAATATCTTCCCTTGTTGTGGACATCAAAGAGAGCAGTCGGAGGCAAATATGTGTGTACAACGGAGTCTTGATTAAACAAGAATTTATAGGTGAAATTATTGGGTTCACCTCTAAGGATCTTATGACGTTTCATAGCATCAAAGTCTAATTACTACGTGGGTAAAACAGGATCATATGGCAAAGGTGAAACACCCACCTCTCTTGCTAAGTGTGTGGCATAAATTCCTCCATAAAAATAACCACTATTAGTGTTGTGTTGCAACCTGCATGCAACAATCGCTCCAAGATTATAACTTTTGTCACCGGTGAGAGCGGTGCGTATGAGACTAAAATCTGGAGCACAAAGTGTACTACAATCTTGTTTGCCTACAATACATTTTCCATTGAATAATGCAAAGTACTGAATTGCGGGAAAATGAATGCTCTTTATTCTACCTTGCGTCACTCCCCTAGTATCACCGTAGCAAAGACTAGTCAAGAATGTTTGAAACTCATATCTTGCCGGTTCATCAAGCGAACCCCAGAATGGGATTTTGCAGTGGTGAGCAAATCTCTCTAAAGATATGGTAAATGGATCTTCATATAGTTTAAATGACACCCTAGACTCACGGGGATGGAATTTAAATCCTTTGACAAATGATTCAGTGAGAGTGTGGTGTTGGTTGCACTTATCTGAAATGTGGGGACCGAGATCGGCATTGTGAACACATTGCTCAAATTCCTCCTTAATGCCCACACTCACCATATAATCATTGCATGGCCATAGGCATGTTTTGGTGGCGGCATCTCGTATGGAACTTTCACTTGGTTCGACATAAGACCGACGAAGGGAGCTATCACTAGAAGATGCCTCCGAGGATCTCCTCCTTGAAGAACTCCTACCAAAGAGGTACATCATATTTGCGTACAATTTTCTAAAAAAATTTGGGTGACAGAAATTTGTCAACAAAACTTCACAATATTAATGGCAAACTACCCATAGGTATGCATAGAGGCCATAACAAGCATTCAAACTACTTAAAACTCTAAGAATTCAACATGCAAACTCATCTACAGCAGCACCAAGAGTAGCTAATTATTCAAAATATAAACCATTAAAGCAAAAACTAACTAGACAAACGGAGGAGTCACATACCAAGCAACAATCCACCAAAACAGTTTCGGAAACGGAGCGTCGAGCAAAGAGATCAAAATCCGGGGGTTTGAGAGCAAGAACACGAGAGAGAGAGAGAGCAATGGTGAATTTTTTTCTAGAGGTAGGTGGTGATGTGGGATGAAGAAATAAGTGAGGGGGCTCACATGGGGACCACAACCCACCAGGGCGCGCCTAGGGATCCTGGCGCGCCCAGGTGGGTTATGCCCACCTGGAGCACCTCCCTCTGATACTTTTTGTACCAAAAATTCTTATATAGTCAGAAAAAAATCATATCAAATTTTCAGAGCATTCTGAGAACTTTTATTTTTGGGTCATTTTTTTATTGCACGGGAAATTCAGAAAACACGCAACACAATGCACTTTATTTTATTTAACTAATAAAAACAAAAAACAAAAGGTAGGGACAGAAGGTAGTGCTTACTAAATTCATCAACTTCATACCTCTAAAAAAAGATCCATTAATAAGGTTGATCATGTCTTATTAACAACCACTTTTGATTAGCATGAAACCGAAGAACTCTCGTAAATCATTAAGTTACCTCAACGGGGATATGAATGTCCCCAACAATGAGCATTTCACATTTCTTTTTGATAGTAGGTAGAGGTAGTTGAAAACTTCCAATAGTGATTGTCGGAGATTTTTCAGTAGCATTAATACCATTCACTTGGAATTGTTTCTTCGGAAAGTGCACCGTATGTTCATTACCATTGATATGAAAAGTGACCTTGCTTCTGTTGCAATCAATAACAACCCCTGCAGTATTCAAGAAGGGTCTACCAAGGATAATCGACATGTTGTCGTCCTCGGGCATCTCAAGTATAGCAAAGTTAGTCAAAATAGTAACATTAGCAACAACTATGAGCACATCCTCACAAATACCGATGGGCATGGAAGTTGATTTGTCAGTCATTTGCAATGATATTTCAATAGGTGTGAGTTTATTCAAGTCAAGTCTTTTATATAAAGAGAAAGGCATAACACTAACACCAGCTCCCAAATCACATAAGGCGGTTTTCACATAATTTTTTTTATGGAGCAAGGTATAGTTGGTATTCCCGGATCTCCATGTTTTTTAGGTACTCCATCTTTGAAAGTATAATTAGCAAGCATGGAGGAGATTTCAGCTTCCGGTATCTTATTAGTGATGATGTCTTTCATGTACTTTGCATAAGGAGGCATTTTCAAGATATCAGTCAAGTGAGTACGCAAAAAGACTGGCCTCAGCATTTCAGCAAAGCGTTCAAATTCCTCATCATATTTCTGTTTAGTGGACTTAGGTGGAAAGGGCATAGGTTTTTGAACTCTCTTTCCTTACCGTGTTTTCTAGCAACAAAGTCTCTTTTGTCATATCTTTTATTCTTGGGTTATGGGTTATCAAGATCAACTGATGGTTCTATCTCAACATCATTGTCTTGTTCTTTATTATTTGTTTGAGTGTCTTCATGAACCTCATCATTATCCTTTTCATTATCATAAGGTGAGTTTTCACTACCATATTGAGTTTCAGCATCAGAGATAGAAACTTCATTATCATTATCAGGAGGTTTTTCTACTTCAGGTTCACTAGAGGCATGCAAAGTCCCATCATTTTTCTTTTTCTTTTTCTTATTAGAAGGACTAGGTGCATGAAGATTAACGCTTTGAGAGTCTTGTTCAATTCTTTTTGGGTGTCCCTCAGGATAAAGTGGTTCCTGAGTCATCCTACCTCCTCTAGTCATTACTCTAACATCATGACCATTGATATTATTATCCATTTCATCAAGCAGCTCTCTTTGATATTTAGCAACTTGTTCTAAATTTGCTTTGAACCATAGAAGCATGCTTCTCCACACCTCTAACATCATTTGAGATTCTAAATAATAAGTCACTCAAGCGAGCAATCATATAAAAATTGTATTTCAATTGTTTCATAACATTTGCATTGAAGTGATCTTGTTTTCTAATGTAATTATCAAACTCATAAAGGCATTGGCTAGGGTGCATATTGTGAGGATTATCATTATCATTGAATTTCATTAGAGAATTTACCTCTACCACCTTAGGCAATGGTGGTGTATCCATCCCATGTATTTCTTCAATAGGAGGTAAAATTTTAACATCCTCAGCTTTAATACATTTTTCCTTCATAGATTTCTTTGCCTCTTCCATATCTTCGGGACTAAGATATAAGATACCCCTCTTCTTTGGAGTGGGTTTAAGTGGTGGTTCAGGAAGAGTCCAATCATCATAATTTCTCAATATGTTATTCAATAATTATTCAGCTTGCCCAATAGTTCGTTCCCTGAAAACACAAACAGCCAACTATCTAGAAAACTTTGACTGAACATCCTCTAGGTGGTGAAACCGGTGACGCCGAGTGATGTCAATCGGTGTGTCCAAAAGAGAACAACACAAAGAGACCATATCGGTGAGTCCAAAGCAGTATGTATCGGTTGTACCGATGAACTAGGTTGTAGTGTTAGCTACACTTCGGTAACGCTGATATGTTTCAGCTTGGTGTGACCGAGTTCAACACAGAGAAAATGTTGAATCAACTCAGCTCATTAGGCAGAGAATTTTCACAAGAATCTGCAAGGAATTTAGATAATATTTGCAAAGAATTCAACAAAAAGCAGACTGAAAGAAACAAGGAAAAGAGAAAAAGATCCAGATGAAGTTTTTTTAATAAAAGGGAAGCACTCTAGCATAAGAAGGGCAAAAAGGCAAACACACTAGAGAACTTCGTCTAGAGATGTCGGCGACAGGGTCACCTATGTTAGAGTATATTGACTTAAGAGTCAAGTGAGATCACTTGATCATTGGTCATACTTATTGTTAAGCTCAAATGGGGTTACCATTTCCATTTAAGCATTTCAATGTATCCACATCTTGTTGAGTTGCTTTGACTCATGACTTGGAGCAAAGCTTCTTGAAGATGCGAGTACATACCTTCGATTTATTGTTGAACTCATGTAGTTGAACTTGTGGTGGATGCTCGTGTGAATTGACTTGGGAGCATCTCTTATCTATTCGAATCTCATCTTCCTGCATGGGTTAGTCTTGCAAGGAACAACACTTATGTATCCAAAATGACAAGAATGAAATACATCATAAAAAATTGTCAAACGATATGTTGAGTGTAGGTTTGCTCCTTGAACAGAACAACCAAAGTATAGATACTTGGTCATGACAAGATTGCTCATGATATGAGTGATTTGTAATCTTGTGAAATAAGACTCATCCAAGTACCTACTAGGAGTTAGATGGAACACAAGGGTGCAAATGTATCCAAGACATATGCTCATCATCATAAGAGAAGTATCAAGGATTAGTCATATAGGCGCATGCCTTGCATGCATCCGGAGGAGTATCTAATCCAAATTTGAGGCATCAATGTTATTCAGCTCACTCCTCAAACAACAAAATATCTTCTCATTAAGAGGTTTGGTGAAGATATTCGCCAACTTCTTGTCGGTACGGACATAATTAAGGTTTACGTCACCTTTAGCAACATGATCACAAACAACAATGTTTCACAGGATTGTGTGCAATCTTAATAGCACTCTCATTGTCACAAAGTAATGGAACATGTCTCACATGTATCCCATAATCTTTGAGAGTTCGGTGAAGGAAATATGACCTAGAGGCAATAATAAAGTTGTTATTTTATATTTCCTTATTCATGATAAATGTTTATTATTCATGCTAGAATTGTATTGATCGGAAACCTAAATACATGTGTGAATACCTAGACAACCATTGTGTCCCTAGTGAGCCTCTACTTGACTAGCTCGTTGATCAAAGATGGTTAAGGTTTCCTGACCATGGACATGAGTGGTCATTTGATAACGGGATCAGATCATTAGGAGAATGATGTGATGGACAAGACCCATCCGTTAGCTTAGCATATTGATTGTTCAGTTTTATTGCTATTGCTTTCTTCATGTCAAATACATATTCCCTCGACTATGAGATTATGCAACTCCCGAATACCGGAGGAATGCCTTATGTGCTATCAAACGTCACAACATAACTGGGTGATCATAAAGATGCTCTACATGTATCTCCAAAGGTGTTTGTTGGGTTGGCATAGATCGAAATTAGGATTTATCACTCCGAGTATCGGATAGCTATCTCTGGGCCCTCTCGGTAATGCACATCATAAGAAGCCTTGCAAGCAAAGTAACTAATGAGTTAGTTGCAGGATGATGTATTACGGAACGAGTAAAGAGACTTGCCGGTAATGAGATTGAACTAGGTATGTGGATACCGATGATCGAATCTCGGGCAAGTAACATACCAATGACAAAGGGAATAACGTATGTTGTCATAATGGTTTGACCAATAAAGATCTTCGTAGAATATGTAGGAGCCAATATGAGCATCCAGGTTCTGCTATTAGTTATTGACTGGAGAGGTGTCTTGGTTATGTCTACATAGTTCTCGAACCCGTAGGGTCTGCACGCTTAACGTTTGATGACGATTTAGTATTATATGAGTTATGTGATTTGGTGAACGAATGTTGTTTGGAGTCCCGGATGAGATCACGAACATGACGAGGAGTATCGAAATGGTCGAGAGGTAAAGATTGATATATATGATGATAGTATTCGGACACCGGAAGTGTTCCGGATAGTATCGGGTATTTATCGAAGTACCGGGGGGTTACCGGAACCCCCGGGGGGAGATATGGGCCATAGGAGGGGAGCACATGATGACCCACAAGTATAGGGGATCAATTTTAGCTCTTTTCGATAAGTAAGAGTGCCGAACCCAAAGAGGAGCAGAAGGAAATGACAAGTAGTTTTCAGTAAGGTAATGTCTACAAGTGCTGAAATTGTAATTAGCAGAGTAGTTTGATAGCAAGATAATATGTAACATGATTTCTCCCGTGAACTTCGTAGAGGGAAGCAGGGATTTGCAGAGGTGCCAGAGCTCAAAAAATCAGAGATGAAAATAATTTTGAGAGGTATGCTTTCATTGTCAACATAACGACCAAGAGTTCCCAATATCTTCCATACTACATACATTATAGGCGGTTCCCAAACAGAAAGGTAAAGATTTTTACTCCCCCTCTACCAACAATCATCAACCCATGGCTTGCCCGAAACAACGGGTGCCTCCAACTAACATCAATCCTGGGGGAGTTTTGTTTGCAATTATTTTTTATTTGATTTCGATCTTTGGATCATGGGACTGGGCATCCCGATTACTAGCCATTTTTTCGTGAATGATGAGCGGAGTCCACTCATCATGAGAATAACCCACCTAGCATGGAAGATACTGCTAACCCCTAGTCGCTACATGAGCGATTCGGGCATACAAAACAGATTATTATTTGAAGGTTTAGAGTTTGGCACATGCAAATTTACTTGGAACGGCAGGTAAATACCGTGATATAGGTAGATATGGTGGACACTCATGGAAGAAACTTGGTTCAAGGAATTTGGATGCACAAGCAAGATTCCCGCTTAGTACGAGATATTTTGGCTAGCAACGGATTCTAAATAGCAAGCACCACATGTTAGAGGATCCATAACAATATAACTTCTATACAAATATACCCAAGCATAACTCATTATGTTGTCTTCCTTGTCCAACTTCAACTAATTTGCTCAGGTTTGAAAATAATTAATGGGGCTCACAATCATAGAAGATGTCCAAGATAGTATATTTATATGTGAAATCTCTCTTCCTTCAATATTCTTTCATGAATTGTTCAAGTGACCAATGCAATGTTTGCTAACCTTCAACAAATTTACCACCTCTACTTCTTATATGTTAAGGCATATGAAACATATATAATTTCAGATTTATGACATTCAAATCATTCAACCATTTACTCATAGGATATAAGTGAAGCACACGAGTAAATGAAAAACTACTCCAAAAAGATATAAGTGAAGATCAATGAGTAGTTAAATAATTATGTAGCTATGTGAAGACTCTCTAACATTTAAGAATTTCAGATCTTGGGATGTTATTCAAACAGCAAGCAAAACAAAATAAAACGACATTTCAAGGATAGCACTCATCATGTGAAGAAGCTAAAACTTAGGCTCAACCGATACTAACCGATAATTGTTGAAGAAGAAAGGTGGGATGCCCTACTGGGCATCCCCAAGCTTAGATGCTTGAGACTTCTTGAAATATTATCTTGGGGTGCCTTGGGCATCCCCAAGCTTGAGGTTTTGTGTCTCCTAAATTCCTCTCATATCACGGTCTTCCTAAATCTCAAAAGCTTCATCCACACAAAACTCAACAAGGACTCGTGAGATAAGTTAGCATAAACCAATGCAAAAACCTTATCATACTATACTGTAGCAAACCACTAAAATTATTATTAAACATTGCATACTAAATACCTCTGCATATTTAGTAGCCCTATTCCTCAAATAGAATCATTAAACAAGCAAACATGTGCAAACAATGCAAACATAACAGCAATCTGCCTAAACAGGATAGTCTGTAAAGAATGCAGCAAGATCCATACTTCCCTAGCTCCAAAAATTATGAAAGAAAATTCCCACTGTAGTAAATTTATCATAGCTTATTATGCAAAAGGTTTCAACATTTTATCACATTCTGACTTTTCTAGAGAATTTTTGCAACAGCGGTAAACTTTCTGTTTTGAAACAGCAACATGTATACTTGCAAAATAAGCATGGTAAAGGCTATTCTTGAAAATTTTATTGAAAATAAAGATGCAAAACATTATTATAAATAAAAGCAAGCAAATCCTAGCAAAATAAAATTACGCTCCAAGCAAAACACATATCATGTGGTGAATAAAAATATAGCTCCAAGTAAAGTTACCGATGAACGAAGACGAAAGAGGGGATGCCATCCGGGGCATCCCCAAGCTTAGGCTTTTGGTTGTCCTTGAATATTACCTTGGGGTGCCTTGGGCATCCCCAAGCTTAGGCTCTTACCACTCCTTATTCCTTAGTCCATCGAATCTTTACCCAAAACTTGAAAACTTCACAACACAAAACTTAACAGAAAATCTCGTGAGCTCCATTAGCGAAACAAAACAAAACACCACTTAAACGTACTGTAATGAACTCATTATTTATTTGTATTGGTGTTAAATCTAATGTATTCCAACTTCTCCATGTTTTATAAACTATTTTACTAGCCATAGATTCATCAAAATAAGCAAACAACACACGAAAAACAGAATCTGTCAATAACAGAACAGTCTGTAGTAATCTGTAACTAACGCAAACTTCTGGAACTCCAAAAATTCTAAAATAAATTGGTGGACCTGAGGAATTTTTCTATTAATCATCTTCAAAAATAATCAACTAAATAGCACTCTCCAGTAAAAAGTTTTAGCTAATCTCGTGAGCGCTAAAGTTTCTGTTTTTTACAGCATGATCATAAAGACTTCACCCAAGTCTTCCCAAAGGTTCTACTTGGCACAAACACTAATTAAACATAAAACCACATCTAAACAGAATCTAGATGGATTATTTATTACTAAACAGAACCAAAAAGCAAGAAACTAAAATAAAATTGGGTTGCCTCCCAACAAGCGCTAACGTTTAACGCCCCTAGCTAGGCATGATGATTTCAATGATGCTCACAAAAAGATAAGAAATTGAAACATAAAGAGAGCATCATGAAGAATATGACTAGCACATTTAAGTATAACACACTTCCTATGCATATGGATTTTGTGAGCAAACAACTTATGGGAACAATAATCAACTAGCATAGGAAGGCAAAACAAGCATAACTACAAAACTTTAAGCACATAGAGAGGAAACTTGATATTATTGCAATTCCTACAAGCATATGTTCCTCCCTCATAATAATTTTCAGTAGCATCATGAATGAATTCAACAATATTACCAGCACATAAATCATTCTTTTCATGATCTACTTGTATAGAAATTTTACTACTCCCCACATAAGCAAAATTCTTCTCACTCGGAATATAGTGGGAGCAAACTCAACAAAATAACTATCATATGATTGAAAATTAAGATCAAGATGACAAGTTTCATGGTTATCATTATTCTTTAAAGCATACGTGTCATCACAATAATCATCATAGATAGGAGGCATGCTTTCATCATGGTAAATTTGCTCATCAAAGCTTGGGGGACAAAAAATATCATCTTCATCAAACATAGCTTCCCCAAGCTTGTGGCTTTGCATATCATTAGCATCATGGATATTCAAGGAATTCATACTAAGAACATTGCAATCATGCTCATCATATAAATATTTAGTGCCAAACATTCTAATGCATTCTTCTTCTAACACTTTGGCATACTTTTCCTTTCCATCATACTCACGAAAGATATTAAAAAGATGAAGCGTATGAGGCAAACTCAATTCCATTTTTTTGTAGTTTTCTTTTATAAACTAAACTAGTGATAAAACAAGAAACTAAAAGATTCGATTGCAAGATCTAAAGATATACCTTCAAGCACTCACCTCCCCGGCAACGGTGCCAGAAAAGAGCTTAGTTGACGGGGTGTGAGTGCCGCTTACCTAGCCTCCCCGGCAACGACGCTAGAAAAGAGCTTGATGTCTACTACGCAACCTTCTCCTTGTAGACGTTGTTGGGCCTCCAAGTGCAGAGGTTTGTAGGACAGTAGCAAATTTCCCTCAAGTGGATGACCTAAGGTTTATCAATCCGTGGGAGGCGTGGGATGAAGATGGTCTCTCTCAAGCAACCCTGCAACTAAATAACAAAGACTCTCTTGTGTCCCCAAAGACACCCAATACAATGGTAAATTGTATAGGTGCACTAGTTCGAAGAGATGGTGATACAAGTGCAATATGGATGGTAGATATAGGTTTTGTAATCTGAAAATGTAAAAACAGCAAGGTAACTAATGATAAAAGTGAGCACAAACGGTATTGCAATGCTAGGAAACAAGGCCTAGGGTTCATACTTTCACTAGTGCAAGTTCTCTCAACAATAATAATATAATTGGACATATAACTATCCCTCAACATGCAACAAAGAGTCACTCCAAAGTCACTAATAGTGGAAAACAAACGAAGATATTATGGTAGGGTACGAAACCACCTCAAAGTTATTCTTTCCAATCAATCCGTTGGGCTATTCCTATAAGTGTCACAAACATCCCTAGAGTTCGTACTAGAATAACACCTTAAGACACAAATCAACCAAAACCCTAATTTCACCTATATACTCCAATGTCACCTCAAGTATCCGTGGGTATGATTATACGATATGCATCACACAATCTTAGATTCATCTATTCAACCAACACATAGAACCTCAAAGAGTGTCCCAAAGTTTCTACCGAGAATCAAGACGAAAACGCAGCCAACCCCTATGCATAGGTTCATGGGCGGAACCCGCAAGTTGATCACCAAGACATACATCAAGTGAATCACGTGATATCCCATTGTCACCACAGATACGCACGGCAATACATACATCAAGTGTTCTCAAATCATTAAAGATTCAATCCGATAAGATTACTTCAAAGGGAAAACTCAATCCATTACAAGAGAGTAGAGGGGGAGAAGCATCATAAGATCCAACTATAATAGCAAAGCTCGCGATACATCAAGATCGTATCAAATCAAGAACACAAGAGAGAGAGAGAGATCAAACACATAGCTACCGGGTACATACCCTCAGCCCCGAGGGTGAACTATTCCCTCCCTCGTCATGGGGAGCGCTGGATGATGAAGATGGCCACGGTGAGGTTCCCCCCTCCGGCAGGTGCCTAACAGTCCCGATTGGTTTTTGGTGGCTACAGAGGCTTGCGGCGGCGGAACTCCCGATCTCTTCAGTTCCCCGATCGTTTTAGGGTATATGGATATATATAGGCGGAAGAAATACGCCGGAGCCACGAGGGGCCCACGAGGGTGGAGGGCGCGTCCAGAGGGGGTGGGCGCGCCCCCCTACCTCGTGCCTCCCTTGTTGCTTTCCTGACGTGCACTCCAAGTCTCCCGGGTTGCTTTCCTTCCAAAAATAACTTCTCCGGAAGGTTTCATTCGCTTTCGACTTTGTTTGATATTCCTTTTCTTCAAAACACTGAAACAAGGGAAAAAACAGGAACTGGCACTGGGCTCTGGGTCAATAGGTTAGTCCCAAAA
The DNA here is from genome assembly GCA_021605145.1 of Aegilops bicornis. Taxonomy (NCBI): domain Eukaryota; kingdom Viridiplantae; phylum Streptophyta; class Magnoliopsida; order Poales; family Poaceae; genus Aegilops; species Aegilops bicornis. Next base: position 676,827 of record JAHIAL010000079.1, read on the forward strand.
ATAATATAGAAGTGTAAAATAAAGCCCATAAACATCCAAGATGGATAATATAATAGCATGAATACTTCATAAATTATAGATACGTTGGAGACGTATCAACGTCGATGCTAGCTTTGACACTGATCCGGATGACTCTAAGTCGCAAACCGGATACGTATTTATATTGAATTGTGGAGCTGTCAGTTGGTGCATTTCCAAGCAGAGCATCGTGGCGGGATCTACGTGTGAAGAAGAGCACATAGCTGCTTCGGAAGAAGCAAATGGAGGAGTCTGGATGAAGGAGTTCATATCCGATCTAGGTGTAATACCTAGTGCATCGGGTCCAATGAAAATCTTTTGTGACAACAGTGGAGGAATTGCCTTAGCGAAGGAATCCAGATTTCACAAAAGAACCAAACACATCAAGAGACGCTTCAACTCCATCCGTGATCAAGTCAAGGAGGGAGACATAGAGATTTTCGAAATACATACGGATCTGAATGTGGCACACCCGTTGACTAAGCCTCTTCCACGAGCAAAACATGATTAGCACCAAGACTCCATGGGTGTTAGAATTACTACAATGTAATCTAGATTATTGACTCTAGTGCAAGTGGGAGACTGAACGAAATATGCCCTAGAGGCAATAATAAAGTTGTTACTTTATATTTCCTTATTCATGATAAATGTTTATTATTAGCCTACCCCAACTTGTTTGGGACTAAAGGCTTTGTTGTCGTTGTTGTATGGTAAATGTTTATTATTCATGCTAGAATTGTATTGATCGGAAACCTAAATACATGTGTGAATACATAGACAAACATTGTGTCCCTAGTGAGCCTCTACTTGACTAGCTCGTTGATCAAAGATGGTTAAGGTTTCCTGACCATGGACATGAGTTTTCATTTGATAACAGGATCACGTCATTAGGAGAATGATGTGATGGAGCAGACTCATCCGTTAGTTTAGCATATTGATCGTTTAGTTTTATTGCTATTGCTTTCTTCATGTCAAATTCATATTCCTTCGACTATGAGATTATGCAACTCCCGAATACCAGAGGAATGCCTTGTGTGCTATCAAACGTCACAACATAACTGAGTGATCATAAAGATGCTCTACATGTATATCCAAAGGTGTTTGTTGGGTTGGCATAGATCGAGATTAGGATTTTCACTCCGAGTATGGGAGAGGTATCTCTCGGCCCTCTCTGTAATGCACATCATAAAAACCTTGCAAGCAAAGTAACTAATGAGTTAGTTGCAGGATGATGTATTACGGAACGAGTAAAGAGACTTTCCGGTAATGAGATTGAACTAGGTATGTGGATACCAACGATTGAATCCCGGACAAGTAACATACCAATGACAAAGGGAATAACGTATGTTTTCATAACGGTTCGACCGATAAAGATCTTCGTAGAATATGTAGGAGCCAATATGAGCATCCAGGTTCCGCTATTGGTTATTGACCGGAGAGGTGTCTCGGTCATGTCTACATAGTTCTCGAACTCGTAGGGTCTGCACACTTAACGTTGAATGACGATTTAGTATTATATGAGTTATGTGATTTGGTGACCGAATGTTGTTCGGAGTCCCGAATGAGATCACGGACATGACAAGGAGTCTCGAAATGGTCGAGAGGTAATATTGATATATAGGATGATAGTATTCGGACACAGAAAGTGTTCCAGATAGTATAGGGTATTTATCAGAGTACAGGGGGGTTATCGGAACCCTTGAGGGAAAGATATGGGCCATATGGGCCATAGGAGGGGAGCACACCAGCCCACAAGGGGTGGCGCTCCCCCCCCCAAGGAAGGAGGCCGAACTTGAGAAGGGAAAGAGGGGGTTCGGCCCCTGAGGGAGTCGTGGATTAAGGGGTCCTCGGGCGTCCGGACTATAGTACGTGGGCCGGACTGATGGGCTGTGAAGATACAAGACCGAAGACTGTCTCCCATGTCCGGATGGGATTCTCCTTGGCGTGGAAGGCAAGCTTGGTGCCCTGATGTGAAGATTCCTTTATCGGTAACCGACTTTGTATAACCCTAGTCCCCTCCGGTGTCTATATAAACCGAAGGGCTTAGTCCATAAAAAAAGATCAGAATTATAGTCATACATGCTAGACTTTTAGGGTTTAGCCATTATGATCTCGAGGTAGATCAACTCTCGTAATACTCATATTCATCAAGATCAATCAAGCGTGAAGTAGGGTATTACCTCCATAGAGAGGGCCCGAACACAGGTAAACATCGTGTCCCCCATCTCCTGTTACCATCGACCTTAGACGCACAGTTCGGGACCCCCTACCCGAGATCTGCCGGTTTTGACACCGACATTGGTGCTTTTGTTGAGAGCTCCGCTGCGTCATCTCCAAAAGGTTCGATGGCTCCGTCAATCATCTACAACAATGTTGTCCAGGGGGAAGTCTTCCTTCCCGAACAGATCTTCAGATTCGGGCGGCCAAGACCGCGGCCAACTCACTTGGCCATCTAGAGCAGATCGACAGCCACGCCCCTGGCCATCAGGTCAGATTTGGAAGCTTGAACTACGTCGCTGATATCTGTGGAGACTTGATCTTCGATGGATTCACGCCCATGGAAGCCGCTCCCTGCCACCGCGATGAACACGACTTAAATCTGTCATCGGACCACACCCAGGAGATAGCGCCTATAACTGCTCTGGCCCTAGATCTGGAGCAGATCGCGCCATCCGAGGACGGGAAGCTCAATCCCGCCACGGAAGCCGCAGACTCAGCGGCGTTGGAGCCGCACAAAGACCCAACCTCGGGTGGAATCTGCGCCATCGGAACCTCGGACTCGTTTCCGGCTACAGGTTCCGAACCACGTCACTACAAAAAAAGACACATCCGTGACATTTTGGGCCGAACGAATTTTTTCTGTCATACTTATGACACTTCTATGACGATAATTGTGACAAAAAATCATGACAGAAAATGGGATTTTCGTCCTGGGCGGGCCAGAGACGCGGCTGCATGACATTTTTTGGGCCGTCCATGACGGAAAAAACCGTGGTAGAAGCGAGGGCGAGGAAAATATCGGGGTGTTCCCGGTTACGGTGGGTGGTCGGGGCCGGGCGATGCGCGTTTCTCGTGAAGCATACGCACGCGTGGGTGCAGTCGTTGGGCTCTAACTGAACCCGGCGATTGCCGCTGCGAGCTACGCGTTCTTGAACCCGATCAAGCGATTCTTCGCCATCGCTGCTAATCGAAGCCGATCGATGCTGCCTCTGGATGAGCGATTGGCGTTCTTTGGGGGTTTGGATGAATAGTTCGGTGGGGGTGGATGAACAGGACCCGTGGTGTTGCCTCTGGATGAGCGATGAGCGTTCTTTGGGGGTTTGGATGAACAGGTTCCGGTGGGGTGGATGAAACAGACCACGTGGTGTTGCCTCTGGATGAACAGGACCCGATCAATCGAGCCGGTTGGGGGCTGGATGAACAGGACCCCATGGAGGGCTGGATGAACAGGACCACCCGTGGAGGGCTGGATGAACAGAGATGCGGTGGAGGGCTGGATGAATGTAGCCCGTGGAGGGGTGGTTGAACAGGAGCCCGTGGAGAGGGCTGGTTGAACGATGGCCGGTGGAGTAGCTCATGGTGGAGGCTGGATGAGCAGGAGCCGTGGATGAACAGCCACGGTGGAGGCTGGAGGAGGTCTCTGGTGGATGAACAGATGGCCGTGGAGGCTGGAGGGGTCGGCGGTGGAGATGAAGCGGTATCCCGTGGAGCCCGCTTTTGCGGCACGCCACACCCTCCCGATGAACAGGACCCCGTTTGACCGTGGCGCTCCAACACAAGTCCGTTTGCTCCGTTTTTGCGGTACGCCACACCCTCTCCCGATCAAGCAGGGACCCCATTTCGACCGTGGGAGGTCCGTTTCCTCCGCTTTTGCGGTACACCGGACCCCTCCCAATGAACAGGATCCGTTTGAGCGTGGCGGTCGAACACAAGGCCGTTTCCTCCATTCTGCGGTACGCCAGGCCTCGTTTCCATTGGTTGTTCCGTCCAAGCCCTCCCGATGAACACGACGACGCATTCTGTTTCGACCCAGTCGGTTGGCTCCCCATGAACACGACGATGCCGCAGTTTCTCCGTTCTAACCCAGCCATGTACGAGCCCTGGCCGTGCATTGTCGCAGCGGTAAGGCGTTGAGACCCTGCCCGTATGTAATGTGCGTGGCCGTATTTTCTTTCTTGCTGTTGGCCGTTATGCGTGCGTGTACATGCTGCTACGTCGCGGCGCCCTACTACCACGGCGCTGCGGCGCCTCTACATCGTCAAGATGTACGCATTACCGCCATGCGACCGTAATGACAACGCTACGTACGCTTTGACTAGGTGGGTCCCGACTTTCAGGCACTTCCTTGCCTACGAAGATGTAGCAGGTGGGTCCCAGCAGTCAGGAGGGCGAATCATTTTTTGCACAGGCGCACTTCCTTGCGTGCGAAGATGTAGCTGGTGGGTCCCAGCAGCGATCGAGAAAGCGTTTTTTTCGCGAAATCGGTGGCCCGTCCGTTGGAGTCGCCGCTGTCGGTGGAGGAATAATTATTTTGCGGCGTAATAAGGAGGCACTTCCTTCTTTGCGACGTGGACCCATTGTCGGCCTCTCCACCCTCTGAGAACTCTTTCGATGGAAGTCGTTCCTTGACCACGTTGACCATGCCGCCGCGCCGAGAGCACTAGGGCGATGGACGCACGGCGTAGGCGAGAAGGGGACGACGCGGAGCGGGGAAGAGCCGCGACGATTGGAAGCCCGCAGCGGAGAGAATCTGAGGGTTCACTGGTTCGGCTGCGGTGTGAGGCCGTCGCAGCCCTTGAATAACAGGGGTGTGGGTGAGTAGAAGGATGGCCTGGCCGCCAGTGGGAGTAGTAGGGTGCGGTGAGGCCTCCAGCGGCATCACAACCCACGGGAGGCAGGAGAACCTGCAGCGGCCTGACCGTAGCTGGTTTGGGCGGTGGAGCAAGAAAACCAGAGGTTGAAGAAGCACTACGGCCGTTGGATGGACATCGTCACGGTCACTAGAGCTAGAATCGTTCATATTGAGTAAGTTGACAAAGCCCTTCATCCCGTCAACTTAGTAGGCCCTAAGTCGCCTCCCACCAAGGTGGGTCCCGGCTAGCGGGGAGTATTCATTTTTCTGCGTAATAAGGAGGCACTTCCGGTGGGTCCGAGCTGACAGCGGGGGGAACATTTTTTTGGCGAAATACGGTGACCCGTCCGGTGGGTCCCAGCAGTCAGGGGGAAACGCTTTTTTCGCAAAATACGGTGGCCCGTCCGGTGGGTCCCTGCTGTTAGGTGGAGGAATCATTATTTTCTGCGTAATAAGGAGGCACTTCCTTGCTGCGGCTGTGGACCCAGCTTTCAGCCTCTCCACGTACAGTAAACATCCAATGGAAGTCGTTCCTTGACCATGTTGACCAAGCGCGTTCCGTTGCATGCATGCGTCCATGGGCGTGGTGCGTCCCCACTGTCAGCCTCTCACGTACAGTCATCTTCCGATGACTCTCGGTTGTTGAACACGTTAACCACACCGTGCCAAGCGCACCAAAGGCCGGTGGACGAGGCGAGGCCCCAGACTGGAACGACCCGGAGATGGGGAAGATAGGCGATGGAGTTGCGAGATGGAGAGAGTGGGAAACTTGATCGGTTGGTGGCAGCGGCAACCGGCCAGCAGTGCTGCCTACGAGACAGGGAGCAAGAACAGAGGTTGAAGAAGGAGCACGGCTGTTGGAATCAGCTGCTAGAATCATTCATTGATTAAATTGACAAAGCCCTGCGTACACGTCCGCTTAGTAGGCCCACAAGTCAGCCACCAAATCCGACGGGTCCCAGCTGTCAACGGGAGGAATAAATTTTTTCGCATAACAAGGAGGCACTTCCTTCCGTGCGAAGATACAGCCGGTGGGTCCCAATGTTGTCGGTGGAGGAAACATTTTTTCAGCTTAATAAGGAGGAACTTTCCTTGCGTGCGACCATGGACCTCGTGGGTCCCATCCGTCATGCTCTCCACGTACATTCCTCTTCCGATGACTCTCGTTTGTTGACTACCACGCATCGAGCGCGCCGAGACGGTGGATGATGATGAGGCCCTGCACGGAACGACTCGGAGATGGGAAGACGCGGCAGTGGAATCGCAGATTGAGTGGAGGAGAAGGGTTATAACTGGTTCTGATGCAGCATGGGGCTGTAGTCGGTGGAGAATAACAGGAGGTGTGGAGGGGTGGAGGGATAGCCTAGCCGACGGTGGGGTAGCGCTTCGCAGTGATGCATGCTAAGCAGAGCCGCTAGCCACCGGAGGCCGGACAAGGCGGTCCCGGCGACGCTGGAGGAAGAAAACGAGAGATTGAAGGTGCATGCCGACCAAGTTGACAATGCCCTGCGTAGGCTTCGACCTATTGGCCCACATGTCAGCCTGCAAAAATGTGGCAATTGTTTAACTAAAACGGATAGCATGACATAATTTCACATATATGATGTCTATCTAAACTGGATAGCATAGCATAACACAATTCAAAGATATGATGAATAACTAAACAGGATCGCATGACATAATTCACCTACATGTTATCTAAGTAATCTGGATCGCATCATTTAATTCACATATGTGATTTATATGCTAAACAGAGGGCATTTGATTTGATGTCTGAACTAAGAACATGGTGTTGAATATTGTGTATATGATGTCTAAACTATGCAATGCAAGACACCGTATGCATGATATGAGCGATATAACCGTGCCAAGTTAGAGCATACACCTCGGTGGGGGAATAGGACTGGTCATCTGTCTGCGAGTCCATCTACGAGGAGCTATCGGGACCCAACAAGAGATCTCGCCTTGACAGTAGCACTGCTCGCTCTGAAGGCCTTGTTTTCACTCCAGATTTTTTCCATCTCCCACCCAAATGGCTGATTCACAGGAAGAGTAGTTTAATGTACAAACATTGTTGACAAATGGAAATGCAATGAAGAAAAGGATGGGCAAGATATCATTCAAATATATGATGCACAGTTAAGCAGGATGGCATTGCACATTTCACATATATTATGGCTGGCTAAAAGACATGAGACTGCATAATTCCCATATATGATATATAAACTAAATAGGTGGCATTACAGAACATGTCTAAACTAAGCGAGATGACATATATGATGTCAAAAGTAGGCAACCTTTGCAAGGCAACATATGCATGATATGACTAACATCATCATGCCAAGGTAGAGCAAACACCTTGGGGGTAAATAAGAGTGGTCGTGGCGTCCTAATCCGCCTCGAGCAGATATCTTCCTCTTGATTACAATCTGGAGAGGGGTGGGGAGGGTTTGCCATTGAACCCACCATGGAGCGATGTCTGCATGACATTGTATTACCACGCAAAACTCTTATCTTTTTCACTACATGTTCAGCATGACTGTGTACAATATCTGACATGCATACGAAATTTTTTTGGTGAGATTATGTAAGGAGAGCATGCAGAAATTTAGAGTGATGGTAACAACCAGTGGATCGATGTTTTTCCGTTGAACCAAAATAGCTCTAATGGATCGACGTGAATGTATAGTAATAAGTGATGCAACAAGTGTACAACCTCTTTGTCAGTGGCCGTGTCGACCTCAACATCATTGGGTTGGTCAAGCGATTGAGGCAGGTGGGCTGTCGGAGGTGTGGAGGAAGATCTCGAGGAATCAGAGACGGCGTCGAGGCACGCCTTTGCTCGTTGTGATGGATCGTTCTGTCATTGGAGTAGCTCCGGTGAGTCAGTAAGACGTCAAAATTTGAAGCGGCACAAGACGTACATCGTCAATCTCAAGTGGGATTCTAATAGCATCTCTAATAGATGGTGTAAAATGGATGTAAAATTAACATCACCAAAAACCACCTGACTTCACAACAGATGAGGTAAAAACTGTTGACTCGAACTTAAGCATCAAACTGAAATTTACTGTGGAATCTGAATGCTACTGTCGAAACTGAACGCAATGGTAGCAGAGTGGCACTTGACATGTAGTTTAGGGAGGGCCTGCAGTTCATCTTCAACCTGCACCCCCCCTGAGCTGCCAGCCACCCCCGGCCGAACCGCCGGCCCCAGCGCCACTGAGGGAGTCCTGGATTAGGGGGTATCCGGACAGCCGGACTATGTACTACGTCCGGACTATTGAAGCATGAATATGCAAGACTCAAGACTTCGGCCCGTGTCCGGATGGGACTTTCCTTGGCGTGGAAGGCAAGCTTGACGATCCGGATATTATATTTCCTTCCTTGTAAACGACTCCATGTAAACCCTAGCCCTCTCCGGTGCCTATATAAACCGGAGAGGTTGGCCCTTAGAAGGCCGATCACGATTACATTCATACCATCATAGGCTAGCTCTTAGGGTTTAGCCTCTACGATCTCGTGGTAGATCTACTCTTGTACTACCCATATCATCAATATTAATCAAGCAGGAAGTAGGGTTTTACCTCCATCGAGAGGGCCCGAACACAGGTAAACACCGTGTCCCTTACTTCTTGTTACCATCAGCCTTGACGCACAGATCGGGACCCCCTACCCGAGATCCGCCGGTTTTGACACCGACATTGGTGCTTTCATTGAGAGTTCCTCTGTGTCATCGCTATTGGGCTCGATGGCTCCTTCAACCATCGTCAATAACACGATACTGGACATTCACAACGAGCACGGCTTAGACCTGCTGTCGGAGAAAGCTCGGGGTATCGCCCCGCATTAGCCTCGGACCCAAATCCGGAGCAGGCTGCGTGGCCTGAGGACGGAGGGCTGGACCCCGGCCCACAGGTCGCGCACTCATCGGCGTTGGAGCCAAACACGAGCCTTACCTCTGTGGTGGCCTATGACTCCGGACCCCCGGATTCGTATCCGGATGTTGAGTCCGGTCAGCGCAGTCCCGGACCGGTCGAGCCAGATTGGGCTCCGGTAATGGAAATCACCGCCCATGGGCATTTTTCGCACTCGCCCTTTGGCGCATCTTGAACTCATTGAAAACTCTCTTTGGATGTAAATTTCTGGGCCAAACTACGTCCGGTTCGAGGGAAGCGGGCATTTACGAAGAAATTCGTTGCCCACCCACCACCCAATTCATAGCCTCGGTTGATGATTTAACCGACGTGCCTGACTTCGACTCAGAAGACATCGACGGTATGGACGACGATGCAGGAGAAGATGCAGAATCCATGGGGCGCCGGACTTCCCCCTCGTCATACGACGTATACATGGTGGATACGCCCAAAGAGAACAAAGGCGACAGTCCAGATGATAAAACCCCCGGATAAAAGCCAAAGCGACGGCGCAGACGCCGTTCTAAGTCCAGCAACGGTAAAAATAGTGACCAGAGCGCCAGAAGGATCGATAATACAATCAACTCCGAAGGCAACAACGACCATACGGACCCAGCGATGGAGCAGGCCGAACCAGGTCACCACGAACACGATTCGAGGCGACGCCCGAGGACAATGATCCCGACGGACGAGGTCGTCAAGACAAACCAGCACAGGAAAAAGGTCCGGATAACGATTCAACCCCGGAAAAACACGTGGAACGAGATAACCTCCACAGAAAGCTTATGGCCACCGCAAGAAGCCTAAAGAAGCAGAAGCAACGGCTCAAGGCCGCACAGGAAACGCTCAACCACAGATGGAATAAAGTGCTGGACAATAAAGAAAGATACGGCGATGATCGCCATACAAAGAGCTATCCAAAACGCAAGCTACTGCCAGAATTCGACGACGAAGTTGTACCACTTCATAACCGCAACAAAGCGGCTACCGATCCACGTGACCACCTGAATAAGAAAGCTGGCGCGGCCAGGTCCATTTATGGATCCAAAGGACGCACCCCGGGGAAGGACTATGATCGCCAAAACGATTACGCCAATCGAATACCAGTCCGGAATAAAGACCGGACACAACAACATCCGACGGCATGCCACATCATGTCCAGATACAGAGGGGCTGCTCACCCCCTGTGCTTTACCCGATAATCTTCGACCATGAATTCCCACAGTAGGCTTTAAACCTGTGAACATAGAGGCATCTGATGGAACGGCAGCATCTGTGGGTCTGATCGAGGACTTTATCCTACACATACATATGGCTCGTGGGGATGACCTTCACGCCATCAAATACCTCCCCTCAAGCTGAAGGGACCAGCTCGACATCGCTGAAAAGCCTCCCGAAAATTCAATTGGGAGCCGGAGGAACTCGAGGGCGCTTTCGAGGGCAAACTTTCAAGGGACCTATGTCCGCCTCCGGATCTTGACGACTTAAGTCACATAGTCCAACAGCCCGGAGAATCCCATGGCATGAAGTTTTGGAACAGATTCCTCACTAAGAAGAATCAAATTGTTGATCGGCGGATGTCAAGACTTAGCAGCATTCAAACACGGATCCGTGACGAGTGGCTCGCCAGACATCTCGGCCAAGAAAAGCCAAGGACAATGGCAGCCCTAACAAGCCTTATGACCCGCTTTTGCGCAGGAGAAGATAGTTGGCTAGCCTGTAAAGGCACCAACGACCCCAGCACATCAGAAATAAGGGATGGCAACGGGAAGCCACGGCGTCATAAAAACATACGCCAAAACAAGGAAGAGAGCCCGGATAACACAACGGTTAATGCCGGATTCAGGGGCTCTTGACCTAATCAGCAAAACAAGCCATCTAAAGGCAGCAAAGAGGGACCGTCCGGTCTGAATATAGTCCTAGACAGACTATGCAAAATTCATGGCACCCCTGACAAACCTGCAAACCACACGCACAGAGAGTGCTGGGTCTTCAAGCAGGCCGGCAAATTAAACGCCGAACACAAGGAGAGGGAAACACCAAGTGAAGACGAGGATGAACCTCTCGCCACCCGAACAACTCAAGGCAGAAAAATTCCCGCCAAAGGTTAAAATAAAGGAACATGATCCACGCCGACTCACACATCCATGAGGAGGCACGAACGCGCGCATAGAGACACGCTCGATATAGAGCCCATCGTACTCACGCCTAACCACTGGATGCCTTATCCGATCACTTTCGATAACTTGGATGACCGAACTAGTATTCGGCGCGGAGGATCAAAGGCCTTGGTGCTTGACCCGATAATCGACGGACACCGTCTCACCCGCGTCCTTATGGACGGCGGCAGCAGTCTCAATTTAATATATGAGGACACTGTCCGCAGGATGGGGATAGACCCATCCAGAATTAACCAAAGCAACACTACCTTTGAAGGGGTGATATCAGGCGTTGAAGCCCATAGCAGAGGCTCCGTCACACTGGAGGTAACATTCAGCTCTCCAGGCAACTCCAGAAGCAAAGAACTACTCTTCACCATCGCACCCTTCCAAAGCGACTATCACGCAGTGCTCGGAAGAACGACCTTCGCTCGCTTCAACGCATTGCCGCACTATGGCTACCTTATACTTAAGATGCCTGGTCCACGTGGCGTCATCACCGTTAGCGGACTAGCAAAGAGCGCCCGTCATGCGCAGAGGAACACGCGACGGCCCTCGCGGCCGGACTATAAGCGGCCTCCAACATCAGAAAACATGACTGGTCCTTAAAGACCACAAACTCGGCTAGACGAGTCCGGTCGCCCTGATAAAATTGAACCCGGAGCACCGTATATGTAATCCCATAAGCGGACACCAGGGGCTACAAATACTTAACACAGTCCACAGTTGGCTCAACCTTATGGGCAGGCCAACATCTTACACTTTATCCATCGTGATACTTACGTGCATTGCTCTTCTCGAGTTTTCCTTTTTTCACGAGTAACGTTAAGCGCGATACCCTTCCGGGATACGGCATAACAGAGACAAAGGCGCAGACGTGCAGAGGCCCGTTCAGCAGGTTTCTTTTTAGATTAAGCCTCGTGTAAACCTTTTTATTGCCTCTTGTTGTTCAACAATCCCATGGGTCTCATACCCACAGAGGATACTGCCGTTTTTGGCATCTCGCCATGACAGATTAACGCACGTACCTGAAAAAACAGGGTTTATAATGAATGGGCATTCTTGAGCCCATCGACTATTATAAATTCCGAATACCCTCGGGAGTGTTCGGCGTCACGAGTTTGGCCTTATATGCAGCAGCTCCGAATCATGTCTTTGGTCAAATGTTGGGTTTGCCCGGCTCCCGGGTTTGCCGCCTTACGTTCTATTACTATCGGCTAAGGTGGCCAAAGGAGAACTAATGTGATTGTGCCCTGGTTATTCCGGACGAGCACCTCAAAGAGAGAAAGTTTAAACTAACGGTCATGATACAAATGAGAGACTGTTCAACCACTCAAAGACTTATCGGAATCTTTAGGATTCCTCCGCATTAACGAAGGACCCGTTGCGGTCATGTACACACGCCGCGCCGTGTAGGATGCCCGAGAAATGTGCCGGGGGCTACATAGTAGCCCCATCATTAATTCCCATGGCTAAGCGAAGGTGTTACAGCTATATAGTCCGGTTGCCTAGTTCGACGTGCGATCACCTCCTTCATGGACCAAGACGTTGGATCAAGTGTGACTATGCATATTTTTTGCGAACACCTCGCATTGTTTGCATGGAGGTCAAGTTTAGGCATCGCTATCTTCGGATTACACATACATATATATATATATATATATATATATATATATATATATATATATATATATATATATATATATATATATATATATGTAAGCACAGATAGGGACACAACAACACTTTCGGGCAAAAGTATAAATATAGCCTTATAACCAAAATAACATTGTTTTTACAATAATTGATTTATCGTCGAATAATACATTCTCCGGAAACCTTTGCACCTCTATGAGGCGGGCACCTTCATGACTCGCCAAGTAGTGCTCGGCCGGATATTGGCCCCATTTGGATCTTGGGTCGCTATAATATTGGCCTCCATATCATCCAATAGGCTTTAACGCGGGCAAGAGCCATCCGTGCACCCTCTATGCACGCCGACCTCCTCATGGCATTGATCCGAGGCACGGCCCCAAGGAATTGCTGCACCAATCCAAAGTAACTGTCTAGCTTAAGCCCTTCAGGCCAAAGATGGTCTATCACAGACCGCATTGCAAGACCGGACGCCACAGTAGCCATCTTTTCATTTAATGGCAGCGGGCGAGTGGGAGCATTCAATTGCGACCAGAAAAGCTTCTCCACTTCCCTATCACCCTGACCCTCGAAGAACTTGACAGTGTTAGCCGTGATTTTCGCCAATCAAGACACGCTGGCGTCAAGCAGGACTCAAATACCATCCAGGAGCATACTTAGGATCGAAAAACTTCGTCTGCAGCAAGAAGGAATCTCCAGTCACGATTTTACCGGCCTGTTGAAGCTCCTCCCACGCACACCTGAGCTTGGTCCGTATTTCCTTGGTGGCATTGCGTGCCTTGTCTAGCTCGGCCAAGCTATCCTTATGCTCCCTTTCAAGGAGCTCATCCCCGGGCCGCATTTTTTAACTCCATAGCCATTTCGCCATCTTTTCTTCGCTCCGGCGATGAGCGACCTGCTCGCTCTCGGTTCCTCGGTCACCTTTAGGGCAGCCGATTGCTAACCCGAGCTTGTTCCTTGGCTTGAACAAGTTCTACCCTTAGGGCCTCCACGGCAGCACCATCTACATCAGAAAATCTTACATTAATATCATGCCGCCTCCATATTTTCCTATACAAAGGAAGGCAGAGCACATACCTTGTGACTTGTCTAGCCGCTCGTTCACCAGCGTGATATCGGCATCAATCGATCGAATCTGCCTGGTCAGTTCGAAAACTTCCACGGACTGGTCGGCAGCCGGACTCATAGGTACCTGCACACATTTATAGCGCATTAATTGATTCATGATCCCCCGTTTGCCCCCTAGGGCGGGCAACCAGTGTCTCAGGGGCTACTATCTATATGGAGCACACCTAACGCGTGCCTCACAACCAAAAACAGTGTATTCTTCACTGCATACCTCAAAGCCTCTGAGCAGACTTGCAAATGCTTCATTCAAACCGCTTGTAGCGGATGAAATCTTCTGGAGCACCGTGCTCATTAATGAGCGGTGCTCCTCCGAGAGTGCAGCCCGCTCCAGTAGGCTCGTCAGTATGTCCGGCCGGACATCGAACTGTGTCGGCCCCTTCCCATCGCCCCTTGCTACATCTTGAGCTTGCGTTGGTTTTCCCCGAAGAGGAGAGGATGATGCAGCACAGTAGCGTAAGTATTTCCCTCAGTTTTTGAGAACCAAGGTATCAATCCAAGAGGAGGCCACGCGCAAGTCCCTCGTGACCGCACAAAACGATAGCTACTCACAACCAACGCGATTAGGGGTTGTCAATCCCTTCACGGTCACTTACGAGAGTGAGATCTGATAGAGATAATATTTTTGATTTTTTTGGTATAAAGATGCAAAGTGAAAAGTAAAAGCAAAACAAGTATAAAAGTGATAGAGATTGATATGATGAGAATAGACCCCGGGGCCATAGGTTTCACTAGTGGCTTCTCTCAAGAGCATAAGTATTTTACGGTGGGTGAACAAATTACTGTTGAGCAATTGATAGAACTGAGCATAGTTATGAGGTTATCTAGGTATGATCATGTATATAGGCATCACGTCCGAGACAAGTAGATCGGAACGATTCTGCATCTACTACTATTACTCCACTCATCGACTGCTATCCAGCATGCATCTAGAGTATTAAGTTATGCCTTAAGCAAGATGACATGATGTAGAGGAATAAATTCATGCAATATGATAAATACCCCATCTTGTTATCCTCGATGGCAACAATACAATACGTGCCTTGCAACCCTTTCTCACATCCTTTGGGTAAGGACACCGCAAGATTGAACCCAAAGCTAAACACTTCTCCCATTGCAAGAACTGCCAATCTAGTTGGCCAAACCAAACGATAATTGAAGAGACTTGCAAAGATAACTCAATCATACATAAAAGAATTCAGAGAAGATTCAAATATTATTCATAGATAAGCTGGATCATAAACCCACAATTCATCGGTCTCAACAAACACACCGCAAAAAGAAGATTACATCGAATAGATCTCCACGAGAGAGGGGAGAACATTGTATTGAGATCCAAAAGAGAGAAGAAGCCATCTAGCTACTAGCTATGGACCCGAAGGTCTGAAGTAAACTACTCACACTTCATCGGAGGGGCTATGGTGTTGATGTAGAAGCCCTCTGGTGGATGCCCCCCTCCGTGAGCTCCTAACAGGCCCCAAGATGGGATCTCGTGGATACAGGAAGAATGCACGGTGGAATTAGGTTTTGGCTCCTCCTCGATCTGTTGGGGGTGCGTAGGTATATATAGGAGGAAAGAGTACGTCGATGGAGCTGCGTTAGGGGCCCACGAGGAGGCGCGCCCGAGGCGCCCTCCACCTCGTGACTGCCTCTGGCACTTCTTGGAGTAGGGTCCAAGTCTCTGGATCACGTTCGGTGAGAAGATCACGTTCCAGAAGGTTTCATTCCGTTTGGACTCGTTTGATATTCCGCTTTCTTGAAACACCGAAATAGGCAAAAACAACAATTACAATTTGGGCCTCCCGGTTAATAGGTTAGTCCCAAAAGTAATATAAAAGTGGAAAATAAAGCCCAATATAGTCCAAAACAGTAGATAAAGTAGCATGGAGCAATCAAAATTATAGATACGTTGGAGACGTATCGTGCATCCCTAAGCTTAATTCCTGCTCGTCCTCGGTAGGTAAATGATAAAAAGAGAATTTTTGATGCGGAGGATACTTTGGCATAATTTCAATATAAATCTTCTTACTTGTGATATGAATATTCAGATCCGAAAGATTTAAAACAAAAGTTCATATTGACATAAAAATAATAATACTTCAAGCATACTAATCAAAGCAATCATGTCTTCTCAAAATAACATGGCAAAAGAAAGTTCATCCCTACAAAATCATATAGTTAGGCTATGCTTCATTTTCGTCACACAAAGACGTTCCCAACTTCTATACCCCTGATGACAAGCCAAGCAATTGTTTCATACTCAAATAATCTCAAACTCTTTCAACCTTTACGCAATACATGGCCTTGAGCCATGGATATAGCACTATGGATGGAATAGAATATGATGATGGGATTGTGTGTAGAAGACAAAAAGGAGAAAGTCTCATATCGACGAGGATAATCAACGGGCTATGGAGATGCCCATCAATTGATGTCAACATGAGGAGTAGGGATTGCCATGCAACGGATGCACTAGAGCTATAAGTATATGAAAGCTCTACAAAAGAAACTAAGTGGGTGTGCATCCAACTTGCTTGCTCACGAAGACCTAGGGCACTTTGAGGAGGCCCATCATTGGAATATACAAGCCAAGTTCTATAATGAAAAATTCCCACTAGTATATGAAAATGATAAAATGAGAGACTCTCTATCATGAAAATCTTAGTGCTACTTTGAAGCACAATATATGAGACTCACTACATGAAGAATAAGGTGCTACTTTGAAGCACAAGTGTGGTAAAAGGATAGTAGCATTGTCCCTTCTCTCTTTTTCTCTCATTTTATTTATTTATTTGGGCCTTTTCTCTTCTTCTTTTTTATGGCCTCTTTTTTTTCGTCCGGAGTCTCATCCCGACTTATGGGGGAATCATAGTCTCCATCATCCTTTCCTCACTTGGGACAATGCTCTAATAATGATGATCATCACACTTTTATTTTTCTTACAACTCAACAATTAGAACTCGAAACTTAGAACAAAATATGACTCTATATGAATGCCTCCGTGATGTAATCGGATGGTCCAATGAATCAAGAGTGACATTTATGGAAAATAATGCATGGTGGCTTTCCCACAAATACGATGTCAACTACATGATCATGCAATGGCAATATGAAAAAGTAATTTATGTCATAATAATGATGATGGAAGTTGCATGGCAATATATCTCGGAATGGCTATGGAAATGCCATGATAGGTAGGTATGGTGGCTGTTTTGAGGAAGATATAAGGAGGTTTATGTGTGAAAGAGCGTATCATATCACGGGGTTTGGATGCACCGACGAAGTTTGCACCAACTCTCAAGGTGAGAAAGGGCAACGCACGGTACCGAAGAGGCTAACAAATGCGGAAAGGTAAAAGTGCGTATAATCCATGGACTCAACATTAGTCAAAAGAACTCATATACTTATTGCAAAAATTTAGAAGCCATCAAAAATCAAGTACTACGCATAATGCTCCTAGGGGGATAGATTGGTAGGAAAAGACCATCGCCTTCCCCGACCGCCACTCATAAGGATGCACAAACCCAGGTACACTTCATGTTTCAAATTTGTTACACAACTTTACGCATACGTGCATGCTACAGGACTTGCAAACTTCAACACAAGTATTTCTCAAATTCACAATTATCAACTAGCACGACTTTGATATTGTTACCTCCATGTCTCAAAACAATTATTAAGCATTAAATTTATCTTAGTATTCAATTCACTCCAAAGAAAGTTTCACATATCTTGAACACCAAGTATATTAACATTAAGCAAATTACCATGCTATTAACGATTCTCAAAATAATCTAAGTGAAGCATGAGAGATCAAGTTTATTTAAAACAAATCCACCACCATGCTCTAAAAGATCTAAGTGAAGCACTAGAGCAAAAATTATCACGCTAAAAAAAATATAAGTGAAGCACTATGAGCAAAACTATCAAGCTCAAAAGATATAAGTGAAGCACATAGAGTATTCTAACAAATTCCAAATCATGTATGGCTCTCTCAAAAGGTGTGTACAGCAAGGATGATTGTGGTAAACTAACAAGCAAAGACTCAAATAATACAAGACGCTTCCAAGCAAAAACACATATCATGTTGGTGAATAAAAATATAGCTCCAAGTAAATTACCGATGGAAGTGGATTAAAGAGGGGACGCCTTCGGGGCATCCCCAAGCTTTGACTTTTGGTGTCCTTGGATTATCTTGGGAGTGCCATGGGCATCCCCAAGCTTAGGCTCTTGCCACTCCTTGTTCTATAATCCATCAAAAGAATTCACCCAAAAACTTGAAAACTTCACAACACAAAACTCAATAGAAATCTCGTGAGCTCCGTTAGCGAAAGAAAACAAAAGACTACTTTAAGGTACTGTAATGAACTCATTCTTTATTTATATTGGTGTTAAACCTATCTGTATTCCAACTTCTCTATGGATTATAAACTATTTTACTATCCATAGATTCATCAAAATAAGCAAACAACACACGCATAAACAGAATCTGTCAAAAGCAGAATAGTCTCGTAGTAATCAGAACTAACGCAAACTTATGGAACCCAAAAACTTCTACCAAAATTAGACGACCTGGATTTTTTTTTATTGATCAGTAGCAATTGGAATCACTATTTTATCACCTTCTGGTGATTTTTAACAATTCGGCACTGAGCGCAAAGATTCTGGAAATTACAGCAAGATCAAATAACTATCTCCCAAGAAGATCTAATAGGTTTAACTTGGCACAAACCCTAATTAAAAGATAGATCACATCTAAACAGAGGCTATATGGATTATTTATTCCTAAACAGAAGCAAAAACAAAAAACACAAAATAAAATTGGGTTGCCTCCCAACAAGCGCTATCGTTTAACGCCCCTAGCTAGGCATAAAAGCAAGGATAGATCTAGGTATTGCCATCTTTCGTAGGCAATCCATAAGTGGCTCTCATGATAGATTCATATGGTAATTTTATTTTCTTTCTAGGAAAGTGTTCCATGCCCTTATTTAAGGGGAATTGGAATCTAATATTTCCTTTCTTCATATCAATAATTGCACCAATCGTTCTAAGGAAAGGTCTACCAAGAATAATAGGACATGAAGGATTGCAATCTATATCAAGAACGATAAAATCTACGGGCACATAATTCCTATTTGCAAACAATAAGAACATCATTAATTCTTCCCATAGGCTTTTTAATAGTGGAATCCGCAAGATGCAAGTTTAGAGAGCAATCATCAAAGTCACGGAAATCTAGCAAATCACACAAAGTTTTGGGAATAGTAGAGACACTAGCACCCAAATCACACAAAGCATGAAACTCATAATTTTTAATTTTAATTTTGATAGTAGGTTCCCACTCATCAAGGAGTTTCCTAGGGATAGAAACTTTCAACTCAAGCTTTTCTTCATAAGATTGCATCAAGGCATCAACAATGTGTTCGGTAAAGGCCTTATTTTTGGCTACTATAAGCATGAGGAGAATTTAGCACGGATTGCAACAAGGAAATACAATCAATTAAAGAGAAATTTTCATAATTAAATTCCTTGAGATCCAATATAGTGGGTTTAGTAATATCTCGATTTTTATTTCTTTCAATCCCACTTTTATCAATTTCAGCATCAAGATCTAAAAACTCAGAATTCTTAGAACGCCTTCTAGGTAAAGGAAGATCATATTCAGTTTCATCAAGATACACATTGCAAAACAAAGATTTAATAGGGGACACATCAATAACTTTCAGATCTTCATCTTGATTTTCATTGGAATTAGAAGAACACGCTTTAATAAAGGCATCTTTGGAAGCAGGCATCCTAGCGGTTCTTTCTTTGCACTCATCAATGGAAATTCTCATGGCCTTGAGAGACTCATTGATATCATGCTTAGGAGGAATAGATCTAAGCTTTAAAGAATCAATCTCGAGAGAAATTCTATCAATGTTCCTAGCCAAATCATCAACTTTAGGCAATTTCTCTTCAAGCAAAGCATTAAAATTCTTTTGTGAATTCATAAACTCTTTAACACTACTCTCAAATTTAGAGGGCATCTTATTAAAATTTCCATAAGAGTTGTTGTAGGAATTTCCATAATTATTAGAAGGATTACTAGGATAAGGCCTAGGATTAAAATTCCCTCTATACGTGTTGTTACCAAAATTATTCCTACGAACAAAATTCACATCCATAGATTCATTATTATTCTCAATCAAGGTAGACAAAGGCATATCATTAGGATCAGAAGAAACACTCTTAGTAAATAACTTCATAAGTTCATCCATCTTTCCACTCAAAACATTGATTTCTTCTATAGCATGCACTTTTTTATTAGTAGATCTTTCAGTATGCCATTGAGAATAATTAACCATAATATTGTCTAGGAGTTTAGTAGCATATCCTAAAGTGATTTCCATAAAAGTGCCTCCTGCAGCCGAATATAAAAGATTTCTAGAAGCAAAATTCAATCCAACATAAAATTTTGTACAATCATCCACAAGTTCAAACCATGAGTAGGACAATTACGTATCATGAATTTCATTCTCTCCCAAGCTTGTGCAACATGTTCATGATCAAGTTGCTTAAAATTCATAATATCGTTCCTAAGAGAGATAATCTTAGCGGAGGAAAATACTTAGAGATAAAAGCATCTTTGCACTTGTTCCAAGAATCAATACTTTTTAGGCAAAGATGAAAACCACGCTTAGCACTCCATCTCTAAGCGAAAAGGAAATAGCTTCAATTTAACGACATCATTATCGACATCTTTTTTCTTTGCATATCACATAAATCAACGAAGCTATTCAGATAAGTAGCGGCATCTTCACTAGGAAGGCCGTGAATTGATCTTTCATAACAAGATTCAACAAAGCGATTGATTTCACATGATTCAGTATTGGCAAGAGGAGCAATCGGAGTGCTAAGGAAATCATTATTATTGGTATTGGTGAAGTCACACAATTTGGTAGCATCTTGAGCCATCGCGCCAAACAAGCAAACTAACACACGAGCAAACAAACGGGCGAGGAAAAGGCAACAGAAAAAGGAGGAGGAGATTGGGAAAGAGAGGGCAAATAAAACAGCAAGGGTGAAGTGGGGGAGAGGAAAACGAGAGGCAAATGGCAAATAATGTAATGCGAGAGATAGGGATTGTGATGGGTACTTGGTATGTTGACTTTTGCGTAGACTCCCCGGCAACGGCGCCAGAAATCCTTCTTGCTACGTCTTGAGCTTGCGCTGGTTTTCCCCGAAGAGGAGAGGATGATGCAGCACAGTAGCGTAAGTATTTCCCTCAGTTTTTGAGAACCAAGGTATCAATCCAAGAGGAGGCCACGCGCAAGTCCCTCGTGACCTGCACAAAGCGATAGCTACTCGCAACCAACGCGATTAGGGGTTGTCAATCCCTTCACGGTCGATTCTGAGTGAGATCTGATAGAGATAATATTTTGGTATTTTGGTATAAAGATGCAAAGTGAAAAGTAAAAGCAAAACAAGTATAAAAGTGATAGAGATTGATATGATGAGAATAGACCCGGGGCCATAGGTTTCACTAGTGGCTTCTCTCAAGAGCATAAGTATTTTCACGGTGGGTGAACAAATTATCGTTGAGCAATTGATAGAATTGAGCATAGTTATGAGGTTATCTAGGTATGATCATGTATATAGGCATCACGTCCGAGACAAGTAGATCAAACGATTACGCATCTACTACTATTACTCCACTCATCGACCGCTATCCAAAGATGCATCTAGAGTATTAAGTTAAAAGCGAGTAACACCTTAAGCAAGATGACATGATGTAGAGGAATAAAGTCATGATATATGATTTATACCACATCTTGTTATCCTCGATGTCAACAATACAATTCGTGACTTTCAACCCTTTACATCCTTTGGTAAGGACACACAAGATTGAACCCAAAGCTAAACACTTCTCCCGTTGCAAGAACTACCAATCTAGTTGGCCAAACCAAACGTATAATTCAAGAGACTTGCAAAGATAACTCAATCATACATAAAAGAATTCAGAGAAGATTCAAATATTATTCATAGATAAGCTGGATCATAAACCCACAATTCATCGGTCTCAACA
Source organism: Aegilops bicornis (assembly GCA_021605145.1). NCBI lineage: Eukaryota > Viridiplantae > Streptophyta > Magnoliopsida > Poales > Poaceae > Aegilops > Aegilops bicornis. Next base: position 698,619 of record JAHIAL010000079.1, read on the forward strand.
AACACACCGCAAAAAGAAGATTACATCGAATAGATCTCCACGAGAGAGGGGAGAACATTGTATTGAGATCCAAAAAAGAGAAGAAGCCATCTAGCTACTAGCTATGGACCCGAAGGTCCAAGTAAACTACTCACACTTCATCGGAGTGGCTATGGTGTTGATGTAGAAGCCCTCGGTGTTGGATGCCCCCTCCGTGAGCTCTGAACAGGCCCCAAGATGGGATCTCGTGGATACAGGAAGGCACGGGCAATGGTGGAATTAGGTTTTTGGCTCCTCCTCTGATCTGTTGGGGGTATGTAGGTATATATAGGAGGAAGGAGTACGTCGGTGGAGCGTCAGGGGGCCCACGAGGTAGGGGCCGCGCCCAGGGGGGCGCCCTCCACCCTCGTGACAGCCTTGGGACTTCCTGGAGTAGGGTCCAAGTCTCCTGGATCACGTTCGGTGAGAAAATCATGTTCCCGAAGGTTTCATTACGTTTGGACTCCGTTTGATATTCCGCTTTCTTCAAACATCAAATAGGCAAAAAACAGCAATTACGGGCCGGGCCTCCCGGTTAATAGGTTAGTCCCAAAAGTAATATAAAAGTGGAAATTAAAGCCCAATATAGTCCAAAACAGTAGATAAAGTAGCATGGAGCAATCAAAAATTATAGATACGTTGGAGACGTATCACCCCTGGCGGGAGCCAAACGCTCCGAGCTCAGGGCGGCTGACGCGTTGGCCTCCGGCTTCGGTAGATCCGGACTCCTCCGTGACGACACTTCGGTGTCGCCCGATGCGCGAGCCGGAGAGGTAGGTGGGGTCTCGCTCTCCATCATCTCCGGAGGAAGGTCCCCCGAAGACGAACTCTGTTGAGAGGGGCTGCTAGCTGAACTGCGAAAGACGAATCCTGGTTATTGATCTAGGAGGAACGCAATACCTTCAAATTAAAAATTAACTTACAGCTCGGTGGAGGGCTGGCCCGTTGGTGGGCACGATGCGGTGAGGGTGCCCATTGGGCAGAGCCCCGGTGTTATCTTTTCCCGAGTTTGGGCACCTCCGCCTCGAAGTCTCCTGAGGCGGCCCTCTTCTTCCAGCTGGGAGGAGGCCTTAGCCTCCCGTCCCGACTATCCTCCTTAGGGAGGTAACAATTCCCGGTTGGGATGCGTGGCGTGTGGGGTTCGGATTCTTCGTCCTTCCCTTGTCTTTCCCGGGGCATCCTGCTGAGTACTCGGTCAAGCATCTTGGCCATGGTGGGACGGTGGCGAGCCTTCGAAGTGGCACCGGACACCTAATTCTCTCCGCCTTCTTGAGCCATTCACAGGCCTTGGATGATTTTCAGAATAAACAATCATAACAAATACAAAACACGGTGTCCGTGTATCAAGTTTACTTACTTGGGTATCTAGGCGATTGCAGCTTAGGGCCCCGTGATCCTCGGTGGTGTCCGGACACTTTACTTTCCGTCCGAAGAATAATTTGCACATCTCTTCGAGCTTCGGGCCGAAGAAGTGCTTGACGGTCCGCGGACCCTCCGGATTGAACTCCCACATCCGGAGAGGCTGGCGTTGGCATGGCAACATCCGCCGGATCAGCATCACTTGCATTGTGCTGACAAGGTTAATGTCCCTTGCAAGAAGCTCCCAGATGCGATTCTGCAGTACAGGTATATCACCAGCGGGTCCCCAATTCTGCCCTACGTCTGTCCAAGACGCCAGCTGTGACGGAGGGCCCGAACGAAACTCGGGGGCAGCCGCCCACTTTGTGCCTCTGGGAGCCGTGACTTAGAACCACCTCCGCTGCCATACATTTGATACTTCTGGGAAAGAACCCTCTGGCCACGGGGCATCGCCGTTCCTGCTTGTTACAGCACCTAAGCTTTGCAATGTCCTTCTCTTCAATCCAGGAGGCCACCCACCGGCCTTGAGGGTTAGATCCGGACATATTGGAGGATTCTGGAGGGGTGGGGCTTAGGTTTTGGGTGTTAGAACTCGAGGTGTGAGAAGGTGCGATGAAGGTGAAGAAAGAGGCGTAGGTCTCGACCCCTTTATAAAGAGGGTGAATATCAAGAGTCCCCGGCGTGACTGTCTGAGGCTTATCTAAAAAACACGCGGGTTATGCCAACCGCCATCGTGGGGTCACGCATGCTCATATTGATGGAAAATCCCGTAATAAGTGGAATACGATCCCTACCCCGATGGGACATGCCAATAAAACCGCCTCGCAACACGAGTCGTGGTGGGGCAGGAAACGTCGGTTCATGTTGGACCAAGCCCCGATGCAAGGGCATGACGCACGGAGATTGCCAGTAAATCAGATCTATACCATACGAAGATCATCTTGCAGATCCGGACACGGTCTACGTGTTCGATGACCACTTTGGAGTATTCGGAGGAGGAACCCGCCTGCAATGTCAAGACAAGATCGCTACCGGACTCATCGTCATTGCAGCTGGTTCGAGAGACTCTTGAGGTGTACTACGTCCGGACCATTGAAGCGTGAAGATGCAAGACTCAAGACTTCGGCCCGTGTCCGGATGGGACTTTCCTTGGCGTGGAAGGCAAGCTTGGCGATCCGGATATTATATTTCCTTCCTTGTAACCGACTCCATGTAAACCCTAGCCCTCTCCGGTGCCTATATAAACCGGAGAGGTTGGTCCTTAGAAGGCCGATCACAATTACATTCATACCATCATAGGCTAGCTCTTAGGGTTTAGCCTCCACGATCTCGTGGTAGATCTACTCTTGTACTACCCATATCATCAATATTAATCAAGCAGGAAGTAGGGTTTTACCTCCATCGAGAGGGCCCGAACCTGGGTAAACACCTGTGTCCCTTACTTCTTGTTACCATCAGCCTTGACGCACAGATCGGGACCCCCTACCCGAGATCCGCCAGTTTTGACACCGACAGCCGCCTCTTCGCCCCGAAACAACTCGCCACCGCCGCCCCGAAACAACTCGCCACCGCCGCCTCGGCCAGCCCTCTAGGCCCCCCGCCCCCCCCCACCCTGAACCCTAAGATAGATAGTGGGGTACCTCTCCAAGAAGCCCCAGTCCCGCCTTGGGTGGTTCTTCCCTTAACTCCGGCGAGCCCCCCACCCCTGAAAATCGATCGCCCAAAAGTCGATTCAGTCGGAAGTGTGGCTTAATCGAGCAGAGCAGCAAAGACGAGCGAGGGGGAGAGCAGCAGCAGTGCGAAAGCGAGCGAGCGAGAGCTGGAGCAGCAGCAGCAGATTCACAGGCTGTATGGACGCCGCCCATGAAGGGCCTCGCCTTTGAGGAGAGCCGCCCGTGGAGATGTCATGTGGCCGGCTGCCTTCAAGGTAGCCGCTCCATGGGGGTGCGCGATGGAGCACCGTCGGCGCCGGGAGGTCGAGTTAAGGAGAAGGTGCGATGCGATGAGTGGACAACCTCTTTGGTGGCGTCGAGTAGGCCTCGGCCGTCAGAGGAGTCGGTGAGGATGCTGCGATTCGGTGGAGCAGGTTAAGGCGGTCTTTGTGGGGATGGAGCAGCGCGATAGGCGAGGTGATCGTCGGAGCAGCTCCTTGGAGGTGGAGGGCCAGGCGGCCGAACCAGCGGAGACGGGCGAGATGGACGATGGATCCTCATCCGGGGAGGTGGACGAGGGACGTCGAGCTGTTGCGGTGGACGACGTCGTCGGGGAAGAGGCTTCGGCTGGGCAGCGGTGAGGTGGCAGACGGAGGAGGGTGGGGTTTTGCGGCTGGAGCGGAGAGGTTATGGTGGCCTGGGATTTCGAATGGTGAAAGTGCAACTATCCCTAGGTGGTTTTGGTAATTCCTAACAACATATAGCTCATTGAGCTAACATTATTCCAAGATAAATATTTCAGGAAAAGCTCAATGACTGGCATGGCATCGATGAGGAAAGTGGACCCCTCAAAATACTAAGGATAAAAGGATTGGCTCAAGCTCACAGCTCAAGACTCTACATTTTATATTTTAGTGATCCAAGATCACATTGAGTCTATAGGAAAAGCCAATACTATCAAGGAGGGATGAGGTGTTGCTTAATGGCTTGCTTGCTCAAAGTGCTTAGTGATATGCTCCAAAACCCTCAACTACTTCCTCACATCCACCTATGACCTAAACCAAAAGTCAAACTCGGCCCCACTGATTCTTTCTATCCGGCGCCACCGAGTTCAGATGTCATACCCACTGCCACAAACCCTAGGCAAATCGGTCTCACCGATAGGGATCTCGGTCTCACCGAGATGGATTGTAATCTCTCTGTTTCCCTTCGTAACGTTTCGGTCCCACGAGATGAGCGATCGGCCCCACCGAGATTGCAATGTAAACTCTCTGTTTCCTTTTTGTAACATTTGGTCTCACCGAAATGAGCGAATCAGTCCCACCGAAGTTTACTCCGACCAACTCTCTGGTTAGCTTATTACCAAAATCGGTCCCACCGAGTTTGTGTAATCGGTCACACCGAGATTACGTCATGCCCCAACCCTAACCATATCGGTCCTACCGAGTTGCATGTCGGTCCCACCGAAAATGCTAACGGTCACTAGATTTGCTGAATCGGTTCGACCGAGTTTCTCAATTCGGTCTCACCGAGATTGGTAAATTGTGTGTAACGGATAGTTTTTGTGTGGAGGCTATATATACCCCTCCACCTACTCTTCATTCGTGGAGAGAGCCATCAGAACGAACCTACAGTTCCAATACACATTTTCTGAGAGAGAACCACCTACCCTTGTGTTGAGGCCAAGATATGCCATTCCTACCATATGAATCTTGATCTCTAGCCTTCCCAAGTTGCTTTCCACTCAAATCTTCTTTCCACCAAATCCAAATCCTGTGAGAGAGAGTTGAGTGTTGGGAGACTATCATTTGAAGCACAAGAGCAAGGGGTTCATCATCAACACACCATTTGTTACTTCTTGGAGAGTGATGTCTCCTAGATTGGCTATGTGTCACTTGGGAGCCTCAGAGCAAGATTGTGGAGTTGAACCTAGGAGTTTTAAGGGCAAGGAGATCGCCTACTTCGTGAAGATCTACCGCTAGTGAGAACAAGTCCTTCGTGGCGGCGACCATGGTGGGATAGACAAGGTTGCTTCTTCATGGACCCTTCGCGGGTGGAGCCCTCCGTGGACTCATGCAACTGCTACCCTTCGTGGGTTGAAGTCTCCATCAACGTGGATGTCACGATAGCACCACCTATCGTAACCACGACAAAAACATACGTGTCTCCAATTGCGTTTGAATTCTCCAAACCCTTCCCTTTACATTCTTGCAAGTTGCATGCTTTACTTTCCGCTGCTCATATACTCTTTGCAAGCTTGCTTGAATTGTGTTAAGATTGCTTTACTTGGGCTAAGATAGCTAAAATCTGCCAAAGACTAAAATTGGGAAAAGGATAAGTTTTATTTGGTCAAGTAGTCTAATCACCCCCCCCCCCTCTAGACATACTTTCGATCCTACAAGTGGTATCAGAGCTTTGGTCTCCATTTGCTTTAATTTCCATAGCTTTTGGTGGTCATAGCCTTGGTTTGACAACCTAGGAGAGTATGGTGTCTAGCGAGGGAAATTATCACCGTAGAGGTCCTTACTTTGATGGTACTAATTTTGCTAGTTGGAAGCATAAGATGAAAATGCATAATCTTGGACATAACCCCACCGTTTGGGATATTGTGTGTATTGGCTTGCAAGATGAATTCTTTGATGGGAGAGAACCGACCCGTGAAGCTAGTGCGGAAGAGTTGAAGATGCTGCAATACAACGCTCAAGCTTGTGATATCCTCTTCAACGGATTGTGCCTCAAGAATTCAACAAAATCAGCCGCCTTGAGAATGCAAAGGAAATTTGGGATACTTTGATTGATATGCATGAAGGTACCGACTCCGTCAAAGGAATCCAAGTTGGGTGTGCTTCAAAGTCAACTTGACAAGTTCAAAATGAAGGATGGTGAAGGTGTCGCTGAAATGTACTCTAGGCTTGGTCTTATCACAAATGAGATTGCCATCTTAGGAAGTGAAGAGATGACCGATAGATTCATCATCAAGAAGATCCTAAGAGCCTTGGATGGAAAATATGATACTGTGTGCACATATATCCAAATGATGCCCAATTACAAAGATCTCAAGCCAACGGAAGTCATTGGAAGAATTTTTGCTCATGAGATGTCACTCAAGGATAAGGAGGAACTTCACAGCAAATCAAGTGGTGCTTACAAAGCCTCATGTGAAGCCCCCACATCATCAAGTGAGAAACAAACCTTCAATGAAGAATTGAGCTTAATGGTGAAGAACTTCAACAAATTCTACAAGAGTAGAAGCAAAGAGAGAAGCTCCAAGTCAAGGTCCTACAATGACAAAAAGATCTTCTAGTCGGGAGCGTAATTGCTACAATTGTGGAAGACCCGGACACTATTCCAATGAGTGTACGGCACCCTACAAAAGAAGAGAAGATTCTCCAAAAATAAGAAGTAGAACAGAAGAATCACCACCAAGAGAGAGAAGGAGTAGAGATGATCGTTATGAACGAAGACCCTCACAGAGAAGCAAGGATTCGGAAAGGAAAGACAGGTCATCAAGGAGCTACACAAAACGAAGACATCAAGCTCATGTTGGTGAACGGGTATCCGGCTCAGAACTCGAAAATCACTCGAGAGAAGCTATCACTCCGACTCGAATATACTCAAGATGAAGGTGTTGCCGGTCTAGCACTTGTGTCAACCAACTCCTCGACATATTTGATTCACCAAATGAAGGAATTGGAAGATGCTTCATGGCCAAAGGTCCAAAGGTAACACACCCAGTATGTTGATTTCAATAGTGATGAAGATGACTTGTTAGGTGATGATGATTTACTTGTTGACAACTCTAGTGATGAATACTATGATGAAACGTCAATTAATCATGCTAATCAAGATAAAAGCGAATGACAATGATAAGGAGAAGATTGAGCTTCTAACTAAAGAACTAAACACTCTTAAGTTAGCTCATGAAACTATCTTAGGAGATCATCGAGAACTTTTAAGGACTCATGAGAAGTTACGCTTTGAAAAGCTCAACCTTGAGCAAGAGCATGAGTTCTTAAAGGCAATCAATGATGATCTTCGCAAGAAAAGTTCTTCTTACATTGCCAAGCGTTTACTCTTATCTACTTACATGCCTCAAGTCAAGTCTAGTAACAAGAACAAGAAGGATTCTTCCTCTAGTAGTAACAATAATCATGCTAAATCCAATGTTGTTAAGCTTCTAGTAGTTCTCTTGATTCCACTAATGATTCTCTTAGCCAACTTACACTTGAGCAAGAAAATAGCTTATTGAAGGGAATCATAGAGAAAGGTGTTTACAAGAGCCTTGCAGGAGTAAGCAATTTGAGGAAATTGAATGCAAGCAAGGAAGGTAATCGAAGAATCAAGGTGTTGGTTTTGAACGAAAGTTCAATGCCAATGGAGTTGAGTGGAAGAAGATCAATACCCCAGACGAAGTTTGTTCCCCAACAAGAGAAGTATGATCCTACTTCTTTCAAAGGGACACAAGCTCAAGATGATCTTCCACCACAAGACCACAAGCAAAAAGGCAAGGGACAAGCTTCAAGAAGAGATTGATGCATTTGAAGAAGCTCCTAAGGCCTTGGTCAAGTGGGTTCCCAAGACTACATCAAGTTCCACTTCATCAGAAATCGACTACAACTCCGAGGATTCCCATCAAGATGATGTCGATCCCGAAGAAGAAGAACTAGAGAGTTCTTGAGGGTGACTCCGCCAACATATTTCACTTATATCATTTTGGCAAGAACAAGTGCAATCAACTTCCACATCTTGCACTAGTTTAAGGAGTCACAAACCCTCTTGTTGGTAAGACAAGGGACAAGGTAACCTAATGCTCTCTATAGACACTATCTTGTGTGTGCATCACTCTATGTCTATGGATATCCTTGTTTGTTCCTTGTGGGACTAACCTGTAGGTATTGAAAGTGCAACTCGCTCCAAAGGATTGCTTCAAATGATCTACATCAACATTGAGCATCCACATCTTCAACACCTACATGAAGTCATCATCGACAAAGCCCAAGGTTAATCTATCCCTCTAAAGGGGGGATCTCACATCTAGGGGGAGCTTTACTCTAAGAATTGAGCTAAAGCAACTCTAATGGTGTGAACACAACAATGCATTATGTAAAAGTGGTAACCCCACTTGAGCTTAAACGATGAGTATGACCTATGGTCAAATGTTCTCATTTGACTCCTAAGTCAATATGCTCATATATAGATGACCTAGTCATCGCCAATTGCTTGATAGATGCTAGAATTGGTTGTGCATGCCTTGCCACATATTTCATTTGCCATTTTATTGTGTGAGCATGTTGGTTGCATATTTTACTCATTCGAGGACATCCACTTGTTGTTTTGATTGATTGTTTTCCTTTTCTTTTGCCAAGTGGATAGACAAGAATGCCTAAGAACCTTCTCTAGCTATCTATGCTCTTCTCGTCTCAAACTCTATTCATGCTACATCACAAAATTTGATCAAGTCAGATTCGAACCACTCTGTGTGAGGAGCACTTGAGTCCCCGATTCATCATAGACTTAAACTTCCAAAACTTCTTTGTGCGTTTCGGTCTGACCGATTCATCCATTTTGGTCATACCGAGATCACCAAGTCGATCTAGGTTTTCAATCTCGGTGCAACCGATTTGAACTTTTCGTCACACCGAAGTTGTCAGTAACTGCTTGCAGTTATGCATCTCGGTGCCACCGAGTTGTTCCACTCGGTCACACCGACAGGGTCGGGCTATATATACCCATGGGCAAAATTTTGGAATTTTTCTCCGAACTCTATCGCCCGCGCTCAGCCCGCTCTGCCTCCAGGGTCTCCGGATCGTCCTTCCTCGCCGCCCGGTGCCTCTCGTCATTGGTCTCCGCCGCCGTCAGCGGAATCATCCCGCCGTTGCTGCTATAGCGAAGTTCATCATTTGAACTAGGGTATGAACTTGATCACCGTATATCCTTATTCGATTCCTAGCACATTGTGTTCGCCATGAATCTTGCCACGATTGAAACTATCCTATCTAGTCACTCCGTAGATTAGAGATGAATTGAAAATTTAGGGTTAGGTTTCCGCCGAAACCATCTCGGACCAACCGAGTTGTGGAACTCGGTACCATCGATTCGGCTAAGGCCATTGCACATGTAACTCTCAGTCTGATCGAGAATTGCAAATCGGTGTGACCGAGTTCAGGACTTTGTGAAACCCTAGTAGTCTTTGTGCCAATTTAACTGTGACTTCGGTCTGGCCGAAGTTCACGATTTAGGTTCCAAAGCTGCTTCGGTATCACCGAAGTTTACAAATCGGTAGATCCAAAATGCTTTCATGGAAAACTAAAACTAAGTTTTTGACTCATTCTTTGCAAAAACCTCTCAGATTTTGTGATGTTCATCCACTCTATCTCATCTATATCTACTCACGAGTGGTCCGTTGTCGATTGATTGCACATATATGCGATCAAAGTGACCGGCCTGTAATGGGGAAGAGGAGCGAGTTCACATGAGTGAGGGCACTAGTCCCTCTAGCGCCTATGATGACGACAAAGAGGAGCACCCCAAGCAACCTACCCAAAGCTGCCACCGGGGCGAGAAGAAGAGAACCTGAGACTACGAGGATGAAGACTATGTGGCGATTGAGGATGAGGCCACTTCTGTGAAGAAGGTGCTCAAGAAAGAATATGGCTCACCAAGGCAACTAAGCTAGGTCCAAGACCAAAAGGCCAAAGCAGAAGACAGCCCATGTCTAAAGCCGAACCTCCACTCAAGCATCTCCGAAGGCTGAACCCAAAGAGGATGCTGCAGAAGGGAAGAAGAGGAAGGAAAGGGTCAAGAAGACCATGGCGGAGTAATTGGAAAGCCTTCCATGATGGAAGAGGAGGAAGAAGAAGAGGATGGTGCACCGGCACCCAAAGCTCAAGCTTATGGGTGATGCTATTAGGTCGAGGGCAGCTTCATCAAAGCCCAAAGTAGCACCCAAGGCTGCCTCCAAACCCAAGATCGCACCCAAGAGGAGTACAAGGAACATTCCAAATTCTTTGAGAAGAACAAGGCCCCAAATCAAGCTGTTCTTTGAAGAAGAAGATGATGAGACACATGTTTTGAGAAAATTGAAGCCTAAAATTCCAGATCATAATGACGCCCATCCTGTGAGCGAGAACATGAAGATCGGGAAGGACTCGGGATTAAGGCTATGGAGAGAGTCAGATCCATATGCCACCGTAGGAGAACTAGCATGAGACTACAGGTTCCACACAAAGGAACAAGAGGACTTCTATGAGACAATTCTCTTTGGACAATAAGCCAATAGTGTGTGACATGAGATGGGTGTTGGGAATACATCAAGGAGAATGAAGAACACTATCCTGGTGTGTATGACAACTTCAAAGTGCTTGTGGATTGGCGGACTTTGTTGGGCGTAAGCTCACAAAGTGGAAATGATGAGCTAATAATGCAATTCTACTCCACATCACACTTCTATCCAGATGGCAGGATAGTATGGATGTCTGAAGGTACTAGGTACCAATCATCAATTGAAGAATGGGCTAATCTGATCGATGCACCTAAGGAGGAAGAGGATGACTTGGATGTCTATGCCAGGAAGAAGATGGATCACAACACTATGGCACATATGTACAAGGAGATCCCAGATGCTGCTATAGATTCACACAAGTTTGGATCAGTACATTACCTTCTGTCAGGATCGCCAACCATTAATCGGATCCTCGGGCACATTCTCTTGCCCTGTCGGTGATCACAACATGATCGAGGCCATGCAATAAATCTGCTACACTTATTTGATGTGCCACAAAAGTTCAAGGTCATGAGTCTTATAGTTGAAACTATCAAGAGGACAGCTTGACCAAAAGAGAAGTTGTGGGTATGCCTCACGTGATCACAGGAGCTGATTAACTCCAAGATGGGCACTTGGCACATATTTGTTGGACAAGGAGCACATGCCAATCTATCCGGACTTTGAGGACAACCAAGTGATTATGAATGAAGATGAACCATCTTACGTGCAAGCTCAATCGAAGAAGGAGAAGGCAAGGATCGAGAAGGCTGCCAAGATGCCAACAATGGAAGAGGCATCTCAGTACTTCTAGAAGAGCAAGCAGGATCAACTTGGCTACTTGATTGCATCCATTCTGCGGATTGAGAAGGGGCTGGCCACCCTGACTCAAAACCAGGAGGGCCTGGAGAGGATCATGGAGCAGAAGTTCTATGACATGGATGTGAAGGTAACAAAGATCCAGTCTGTTGTTGAGCAACTTCAGGATGATATGCAGGAGAGGAAGGGCAAGGCAACCACTAAGGCATTTGCCAGAGTGCCTAGAAGCTCGAAGGTCACTGCAATGCCAAAGGATGTACACCAGAGCCACTTCATCTCGCACTACCATGTATTCAGTGCTACCAGCTCCAAAGACCTACTCCACCAGCTCCATCTATATCAACCGATGCCTTCGTCCTTGGCGTTACTGTCTACACCACCACCAAGATCAAGCCCGAGAGACGATTTAGTGCTATGCATTTTCTATGAACTTTTGGTAACTTGTTGCCAAAGGGGAGAAAAATGTATAGATCATAGGCTTCGAGAGAGAGCGTTGCTTTTTATTCTCTCTTGCTTTGGTGGTTGAACTTTATTTGCTTGATTGAGATACTTTCATGCATGTGATACTTGGATGATCATGTGTTTGATCATATGCTACATTAATGCTTGTTGGATGACATTATCCTTTTATCTCTATATGATCATTCACTTTGCTTGGTGATGAGTGCATGTATTTAATTATTATCATTTTGAGCGCTCCACCAAGATGTATGTGACATGGAAGAGTAACCCATGATCCTAACTCTATGTGCATTTGCAGTCCAAAGCAAATCTTAAACTATGCACAAATTTAGGGGGAGCTCTTGCTTTTCACATACTTCTCAAAGCAACAATGTTTTTTCACTCTTATTATCATTTGTTGAAGCTTTGACCTATATGTTGTCATCAATTACCAAAAAGGGGGAGATTGAAAGTGCAACTATTCCTAGGTGGTTTTGGTAATTCCTAACAACATATAGCTCATTGAGCTAACATTATTCCAAGATAAATATTTCAGGAAAAGCTCAATGAATGGCATGGCATGGATGAGGAAAGTGGACCCCTCAAAATACTAAGGATAAAAGGATTGGCTCAAGCTCACAGCTCAAGACTCTACATTTTATATTTTAGTGATCCAAGATCACATTGAGTCTATAGGAAAAGCCAATACTATCAAGGAGGGATGAGGTGTTGCTTAATGGCTTGCTTGCTCAAAGTGCTTAGTGATATGCTCCAAAACCCTCAACTACTTCCTCACATCCACATATGACCTAAACCAAAAGTCAAACTTCGGCCCCACCGATTCTTTCTATCCGCGCCACCGAGTTCAGATGTCATAGCCACCGCCACAAACCCTAGGCAAATCGGTCTCACCGCTAGGGATCTCGGTCTCACCGAGATGGGATTGTAATCTCTCTATTTCCTTCGTAACGCTTCGGGTCCCACCGAGATGAGCGATCGGTCCCACCGAGATTGCAATGTAAACTCTCTGTTTCCTTTTGTAACATTTCGGTCTCACCGAAATGAGCGAATCGGTCCCACCCCAGTTTACTCCCGACCAACTCTCTCGTTAGCTTATTACCAAAATCGGTCCCACCGAAGTTTGTGTAATCGGTCACACCGAGATTACGTTATGCCCTAACCCTAATTATATCGGTCCTACCGAGTTGCATGTCGGTCCCACTGAAAATGCTAACGGTCACTAGATTTGCTGAATCGGTTCGACCGAGTTTCTTAATTCGGTCTCACCGAGATTGGTAAATTGTGTGTAACGGTTAGTTTTTGTGTGGAGGCTATATATACCCCTCCACCTACTCTTCATTCGTGGAGAGAGCCATCGAATCAACCTACACTTCCAATACACATTTTACGAGAGAGAACCACCTACCCTTGTGTTGAGGCCAAGATATTCCATTCCTACCATATGAATCTTGATCTCTAGCCTTCCCAAGTTGCTTTCGACTCAAATCTTCTTTCCACCAAATCCAAATCACTGTGAGAGAGAGTTGAGTGTTGGGGAGACTATCATTTGAAGCACAAGAGCAAGGAGTTCATCATCAACACACCATTTGTTACTTCTTGGAGAGTGGTGTCTCCTAGATTGGCTAGGTGTCACTTGGGATCCTCCGACAAGATTGTGGAGTTGAACCAAGGAGTTTGTAAGGGCAAGGAGATCGCCTACTTGTGAAGATCTACCGCTAGTGAGGCAAGTCCTTCGTGGGCGGCGGCCATGGTGGGATAGACAAGGTTGCTTCTTCGTGGACCCTTCGTGGGTGGAGCCCTCTGTGGACTTCACAGCAAGAACTGCTACCCTTCGTGGGTTAAAGTCTCCATCAACATGGATGTACGATAGCACCACCTATCGGAACCACGACAAAAACATCCGTGTCTCCAATTGGCGTTTGAATTCTCCAAACCCTTCCCTTTACATTCTTGCAAGTTGCATGCTTTACTTTCCGCTGCTCATATACTCTTTGCATGCTTTCTTGAATTGTGTTAAGATTTCTTGACTTGTGCTAAGATAGCTAAAATCTGCCAAAGACTAAAGTTGTGAAAAGGATAAGTTTTATTTGGTCAAGTAGTCTAATCACCCCCCTCTAGACATACTTTCGATCCTACAAATGGCGAAAAGGGGGCGATGGGAGGGGGTGAAGGATGACTTAGGATGCGCTTGTCCAAAATGTAGGGTGTGTTACAAAAGTATCCCCCACCGATTTGAACTAGCGGCCCTTTCTTTCCGAGGGTTAGAAGTGGGGATTTCGGCGTGTCGGGATTTGGCAAATGGAGGGAGTTTTCACGGCGTCGTAATTTCGGGATAGCAAGGCACGGGTTGTGAAGGCGCCAGTTTTGGGAGCACGATATCTGAATTTTCGGATATAACAAGACGCTGGTTGAATTTTAGGGACAAGCCTAACGTGTAGTAATATTGTACTTGTACGTACCAAATCACGTTGCACTTCCCTCAACCAAAAAGAAAATGAAAAAAATAAAACTATTCACACCACACAAAGAGAGAGTCTTGCCCCGTTTTACTATACAAATGCTATTCAAAGCTACTCCCTCCTTCCATCTATATAGGGCCTAATGCGTTTTTTTATGCTAACTTTGACCAAATATTAGAGCAATGATATATGACCTGCAATCTTACACAAAGCACACCGTTAAATTTGCTGTGAAAGGTTCTTTCAATGATATAATTTTCACATTGTGCATGTCATGTACTATTAATCTTGTCAATAGTCAAAGGCGGTCTTAAAAATCTCATTACGCCTATATAGATGGAAGGAGGGAGTATGAATCCATGTTATGTCCAATTAAAAATTTTAAACTATTTGTATAATGCATGTAACCTACTCATACCAACATTATACCGCATTCCAAATGTCTATACTACCGCTGCAATTCGAACTAAATTTGAATTCGCTTCTATTTCACTAAGAATCTACAATCATGATTGTTGCCAACTTCAACCATCATAGTTTCCTTGCTATCCATGAGATATAAATCGGACGGCCTATAATGTAGGATGGCAGGCACACCATCATCAACAACTCCGTTTTTATAAGAGTAGAGATAAAATATATTAAATGTAGTATAACATGTTCATAACCACACCATGTGTATCACCGTTATATATATTCACACATGCGTCGGTTTAAAACACTATGATAAATTCTTCAAATATCCGAATTCGCTTTTTATAATGAAGTATATATGATCTCTGTTTGTCTTTTACACCCACACAACCCTCTTATCTTTGTTGCTATCGCTAACTTTCTCTTGTGCATGCACACGCCCGCATCCCTCTCACCCTCCCTCAAAGATTCTCTAGATCCATCGCGCCAGAAATTGCTCTTTTTTTCACTTTAGGTCGTTCACCCACGGTGTGTGTAGGCCCCGGCTCCTTCTTTACGGCACACATCGATCGACATGCCTCTCTAGCCAGTGTGCCTAGCACAAACACAAGCTTCCCTTTTCTCTTGTCAACGCTCATGCCTCACTCCCACCACTCTTTTCATCGTTCTCGCATTCTCGCACACTCCTCCCCTCGATATAGTATGCCTCTGCACCACCTCCCACCGCATCCCTCTCTCTATCCTTCTCCTCGTGCCTCATTTGCTTCTAACACACACATGCATGTATACCCGGTCGATCTCCCAACATATACCTAGATCGACTTTAACTACCTTCCCCATCGATCGACGTACCTCACAAGTTATGTCTCTCCTTTCTCTAACAAAGGGCGATTGATCTTCCCACGTAGTTACGCCTACTTACCACAGCCACATCGTCCCCTCATCATTCGTGCATGCCTCCCCGACCCGCCTCTCACACGCATATGCATGCATAACAAGCAGCCATCTCCTCTTTTATTGATATTGCGGGCATGCCCTCCGCTTGTCTAGCAAGCCTATCCCACCATTTGTTAGAAGCAACTCCACTACCACCCCTGGCCCAACACTCTAGCTCTGTCTCTCTCCCAACCTTATTCCTCTCCTGCACATATGCATGGATGCCGATCGATCTCCCTTAATACATGAGGCAGATTGATCTCCTTAATACATGAGGTAGGCCTTTCTCCTCCTCCACACATATACCAGCCATTGTACCTCTATAGTTAATTGGGCCTCTCTCTTCCCCCAGCACACACCGATAGTCGAGCGCTGCAGGTAGGTATCCATGCCACAGAGACAAACTGCACATGTCCCCTCTCACGTTCCAGCAGGCCATCCACTCTATATCTTTGACGTGGGCACACAAAAATTCAATGGCACTCTTTATCGATCATATACAAGACAATAACACACACACATCATCCCTCTCTTCGATTCTATGGACACCTCAAGCCGATGATACCTCCACTCTCTTCTCGTGGATCGCCCCTCTATATATATATTATATCCAGGACTCTATTTCACACACATTGCATATGTTACATTTTTATTGACCCCCCAAAAAAAACTCTCAAGAACCCACACACTATATCTCTCTAGGTTTGTATCTCTCTCACACAACCCCACATAGGTGGTGTACGATACAAGAAGAGAATAGGTGCACCGTGCACGCATTTCACGCCTTCGTGCCCAGCCACACCCGCGGGTACACGGTGGGAGCTCATTTCTTTACGTAAATGGCAGCCCACGTATAATTTGAACGCTCAGAAGCGGTTGTTTACCTAGGGAGGTCGTGTACCACACGTGCACGAAACAAAGTTCGACTTGACACGTTGTTGCGTTATTTTTAAATAAAGTTATAGCGCTCAATGGCACGTACACAGAATATAAAACGATTTTTATGGAGAAAAAGGTAGTCCGCTCACTATATACAATGGAGCCTGCCCGCCTGGTTTGTCGCTTCTTCATAGTATCTCACACAAGGCTGCGGTTGCCTCTCTCTCTCTCTCTCTCACCGTTGGTCATCGATCCGCCGCATCCCGTCCGCCGGGGGAAAGGGAGTGCGGTGGCCTCTCTCTCTCTCTCTCACCGTTGGTCACTGATCCGGCCGCATCCTGTCCGCCGAGGGAAAGGGAGGAAGTGCATTGTTTCTCCGTTCGACGGCGCCAAGGCAGCATGTCCTGATCTGCGGTACACGCCGCTCTTCTCGACTAAGCTCAAGACGGCAGGCCTACTCCACCTGCTCGCAGATTCCGCCGCCGCTCACCTAGTTACATCCGGCCGACTCCTGTGTATCCCCTTCGCCTTGCTCCACCGCCTGCCTTCCCACATCGCTGCATGTGGATCTTCCATAGTTCTTTGCCCAAACGTAGCTCGTCCGTCCGGGCGATTTTCCATATTGCAATATCGTCCTCACCCATTTTAGACAAACACAACCGTGTTGTTATCTTCCCTTAGGACAAGGAATATGCTTCTTTTTTGTCGTCGCATGTGTCATCAACTGTTTTTGGCCAGTAATTGTTTCCTTTCTACCTCTTTTTGCAAATAGGGCTATCCATTTCACCTCGTTGCTATTGCGACCTTTTGGATAACTGCACAAATCACTTTTTTCTTAAGAGTGTTTTGTGCAGTTGTACTAAAATGTCACACGGGCAACGCCTCTACATTTCAAAGGCGACCGCACAAAGGGAGATTGGTTTTGCTCTATCCTCCTCATCCAACTCCGAGCCTAATCTTCTCCAACTAGTTAGTCTTAAGAGAGACTGCAAAGGTGACCGGCTTCTATTTGTGTGTTTATTGTTTCATCGCTAGTCCTCTATTATCGTAATCACACTTAATATCTTTGGAACAGGACGCTCAGCTCTATTTTAGTGGAACTGCACAAAATGATCTGAATGTTGCATGCTCCACATAGCTACTTTTTTTCCCAACATGACTTGTTGATTTAGATAGAGCTGAGGGGGACGTTGTTGCCAATGAAAAGCATGGATCAATTTTAATTTAACACCTTCTCACAACTCTGTTTTCGGGCCAGATGTAATTATTAGCTCGATCTGCTAATAATTGACATGCATTAGCAAGGAAGTTAGTTTTTTATTGTTTCCAAAAGAACATCGATGGCAAGACATGCTGAAACAAAAGCTGAAAAGCTCACACCATTGTACAATTTCATGTTGTCGGAAAATTATTTGTATAGTACGTCAATTATGTAAACAAATGATGGAAGCTTGATAGCATTGCCGTAAGCCTCTTCATCATCGGGTCCATGTGCTATGCACAAAATTATACGCCTTCGCTCCTAAATATTTGTCTTTTACAAATTTCAAACGGGCATATTTTAGAGTGTAGATTCACTCATTTTGCTTCAGATATGTGTACTCCCTCCGTTCCTAAATATTTCTATTCGTCTTTCTAGAGATTTCAACAAGTGACTACATACGAGCAAAATGAGTGAATCTACACTCTAAAATATGTCTATATAAATCCGTATGTGCAGTCCATTTGAAATCTCTAAAAAGACAAATATTTGAGTAGTCACTGTTGAAATCTCTAGAAAGACAAATTCTCCTGAGTATATCTAAGAACCGAGGGGGTAGTGCACAACCGCATGGGGAGACTCAGCCCGATCGCTATGCCGCGTAATAGTGAGTAATGAGCGGTCAAATCAAATCATAAGCCCCACCTTTCCCCATCGTAAGTTGCTCAAGAAGCAACCATCAATACGCTCTTCTTTGAATCCGCTCTTTACTCCATCCGTCATCAAGTTTATACGGTAGCGCTTCGTAAAAAAGAAAAAATCATGGGACCAAAGGCGACTAGCGATCGGCCCTGAAAAATAGCATTGGTAGTTATAGCACCAAGATCTATTACTAGAGGGAATAATGCGTACACACATGCATGCAAAGGCTTCCACCCCTGTATACACATGCATGCACTTACTCCACTCCGTAGTAGTACAGTACATGGAGAGAAAATTGTGGACTTGATTGCGGTTACCACGCCTCTAATTAATTGAGCATTAAACCAAACGCTGCGTCTAAAGTCTCTCTGGTGGTGGAAATGCATCATAATGAAGCACGCTCATAAACTGCAGGACGGAGGGAGGAGTAGTATGAAGGTGCAAAACCAAGTAAGCGTATGGCCAGTCGGTCAACGCACCTCCTCTTGGCATATCACTGACATGTGGGACAGGACTGTGAGCAAACCGATCTCAAATGACGGTAAAGAGCCAACCCGCCGCTCCTTGAGAGAGAGGCGAGGAGCGAGAACACATGATGTGCTCGCACGGAGGCCAAGATATATTCGAGCATGGTTGGTTGATCGATATCATTCATTACATGTTTGTTTGCCGCTTTCCGCCCTTCTCCTAATAAACATGTACTTTATCGAGAGATAAAAAATAAGAGTATAGACGCTCCACCATGCGGTTCTAGTAGTAGTACTACTGTACCATCAACTGCACTTGGATCTTCGCCTCTTCGTGAAGTCGAACAATGATGCTCCGCATGTTGGGTACTACTACAGTGTATGCCTCTGACAATCTGACACCGAACGGACTGATGCATGTCCACCGAGGGTAGGTTGCATTAGTCAAAAGGTGTAAGCGAGCTTCACCTTGTCCTGCAAGCTTCTCCTCGTTCTGCGAGTTGATGGGACACACCAAAAAGTAGTGCTAGTCCATACTCCCTCCTTTCCTAATATGGCTTAATCTTTTTTGGTAAATGAGAGAGCTTTATTCATATATAAGCATTCTTAGGACGATCAGCCAAGACACCTGTCACTAGGAAGCGAGGTACCTGCCAAAAAAAAAGAAGTAGGAAGCGAGGTGTTTCATCAAGCCGCCTCGGCCACATTCAAAGTGCAGCCTTCTCCTCGTTCGGGCAAGTTGACGGACACAAGAAAAGTAATGCTAGTCCATACTGCCTCCTCTCCGGTTAATATGGCTTAATTTCAAACGAGACAAATACACTATCTGTCACTGTATATTTGTAAAAATACGGTCAGTGGACTTCATAATACGCTCATTGCGCTCAATATATATATTTTTTCTGGTGTTTATACGGTCACTAGCTCACCCTGACTGAGTATGTGTGTGCATGCACGTGTAGGTTGAGCACTTGAGAGTGACCGTGTGTGTTCCGTCGTGTGCTCGGACATGCATGCATTAGGGCATCGCGCACATTTTTGCGTCCATGTGTACGTGTATCGCTGTATTTGCATACACGTAGGGGGAGTACGGTAAAGGGGCCACTAAGGAGCAGTCTCAAATCACACGTAGTTAGTCGGAAGAAGCAACCATCATTTCACTCTTGAATGACACGTACGCAATATAAAATGGTTGATATGGAGAGAAAAATAAAACCACCATATATACACTAGCATGAGCCTAAGCTAAAAGCCTGCTTGCTTAGGTTGCTCTCTTCACAAGCATAGAACGACGGGCCTGATCCCGCGGCTGGGGGAAGGGAATAATGTTCTGCGTGAGACGCCGTCGACATCGGCGAGGAGAAACCCCACAATGGTCGGTGCGTCCCAATCGGGGTCACGCGGTATGGGCCGATGTCGGCGATCCCAACCGCCTCTTCTAGCTACAACCCCGACGTCCCTGTGTAGTCCATCTTCCTTTTGGAGCCGGCTTGCTCCACTGCCGTAGCTCCATCTCCATGTCGATCTTTCTACTTCTATCGGCTTTCTACTTGTGATGAGTTTATGTCTCATGAACTAGTGACGGTACTATTATTCTAATCACACTTCTTCAATATCTTTGCCATCGTGGATGCTCGAAATTCGATTTTAGTGGAACCGCATAAAAGCATCGTATGATCCGAAGCGTGCGTACCTGCCTTTCCTTCTCGACGGATGTTCTACCCGCCAGGAAATTAAATCATGTTTAGGGTTTAGGGTTTAAGTCGTAGTGACCCCATCAGTAGTTTTTCTTTTCAGACATGCTCTCACAACTTTTTTCTTTAGTTGTGAAGGAAATATTGGCTATGATCTCGTGAATCATTGAGATGCATCGGCATGCGTGTTAGTTTTCCTTTGTATTTAATGGAATGTTGTAACAGGCAACCTTGGAATAGGGAATGAAAATGGAGTGGAAAGTTTCCGTTTTCCGAGAAAAATGGAAACGGAGAGAAACCAACGCTTCATTTTGTTGGATCGCGCCATCGAGCAAAACCAACGCTTAAATCACATCTGTCGTGTTCGTGTCTCACCTCCTCCACGGCTCGACCCCACACGGTCGCTCGGCATGCCACTCACCGCAAAACCGAGTATACGATAACTTTCCGCACCGCTTGTCGATGGATCGCGCCATGGAGTACTAGCACTCTCGGAAGAGATTGACGAAGTTGGGGAGGACAGCTAGCTGTAGCACGGACTCCCAAGAACTTTTAACATGCATGTTGTAGCGGGCTATTGCGACCTTTGGGCCAGCGGAGCAGCCGCGTGCACCCGGAAGCGGGGCGGCGACGCTCTCGGCCGCGGCCGCTTCAATGCCGGGCGCATGAGAGGTCGCGTCCGCTCTGCCGAGCATGAATGCGGCAATCGACTGCTTTCAAAGCGGGAAGCACGCTGGGTGATGAAGAGAGGTTCGTTGGTCAGACCGGCCGTGGCGTGGTCCGGATGTGCATAAACAAGAGATGTTGTATGTTAATATTGCTGCGTATATAATTAACAACGTAAATAATGTGCCAGTTGGACAAATATGATTGGAGATGGAGATGGAAATGGAATTTTATGTAAACACGGATATGCATGTCTATGTCTATGTGTGTGTGTGTGCGCGACGACTCTCGCGTTGGAAGCGGGGGCGTGTTTTTTGATCGAGTTTTATTTCTTGGTACGTTAGAAAATCAGTTTGTCTAATTCACGTCTAGATGTTATTTAAGGATATCACATCTAAGCTCCCACAAGTATATAATGTAGCAACAAGAAACAAAAAAAAACTAGGAAAAAAATAGACCACAAAGAGAGTGGACATCAACTTAGATGTGACATAACTATGTCACATCTAGATGTGTCCTAGACAGACCATAAAAATTGTCCGCCAGTTTTCGTTTTCTTTTTTTACGAGAACGCTGTATTCTATTTTAAAACCACCGCTATGGAGAGATTTTTTTACTCCATTATAGCCTCTTGTTTGATAGAGTTTCTCGCGTCTCGCTCTCTCACCCTCTCCATATCAAAACAAGATGACAAAGGTCCACTCTATCTCTCTCTCCTCACCGATGGTCACAGATCCGGCCAACCCCGTCCGCCGGGGAGGTGAGGAGGTGCAGCGCGACGTTATGCATCGCTGGCTGGTGACGGAGGGAAGCCGATCATGCACCGTCCTCCTTGAGTCGGCGCTGGCGCTGGATTTAAGATCCTCCGCGCCCTTGTTCGCCGTCGTGTGGGCAGATCCCGCCCGCCCGCCTAAACGACATCTCGCCCACCTGAGGTATAACTTCTTGTACTTGGTCCAGCTCCCCTGTCGCCTGCGTCAAGTGGTTTTCTTCTATGCGACTACTCCATGACTCCCCATGCATAGTAGCTAGGGTTCACGGGTTGGTCCAACATCACCTACTAGTACTATTATAGAGGAAATGCCACTCGAAAAGTTGTCCTGATTTATGCCTCGGTGGAGGTATACATGTTGTTTCGACAAAAAGTACATGGTGGTTGTGCGGTCATTGTCCATATGGTGGTAGTACTATCACCGGTTAAATGAAGAAATGCTTTTTTCTCGGGTATCCTGGTTTAGTTCCCATCAAGATATAATTATGATGCTTCATTTGTTGGTGTAATTTTCATTAATTCTTATTGACAATTGAGATGTCGCTGCTAACCCTTTTTTATATTTTTGGAAACAGCGATGCGTGTCTCCATACCGGGCATGTCTTCCTCAATTTTAGTGGAACTGCACAAAATTGATGGCCATTGTTGTTCCGCCTCACTGTCCTCTGCCACGTGGTTCTTCCTTCCTCGAAGCTTGATTAATGAGGAAGAAACAGACCACAATGAGGATTTGTCGAACTTCATAGGTGCCTCACCCAAACTTGATGCCAAATGGATGATGCATCACCACGATGACCTATCGATGCTCATGGTTGCGCCTCATGGTTGCGCTTTCGGTACCGGTGAAGCTGATCGATTTTCAATGAAAAACAAGCTGTCTTCCATCGCGGCTCTTTGCCTATTACGCGACAAAGATGATATCCTTCGCCGCTCAATTTTGGTTGCGTTGGAGACGCGATGCGTCTTTCACGTTGGTGCAATTTTATCACACAATTGGCTATGAACCAAATGTTTCCTCGAAGAAGGATCGACGTTGGTACTAAGAGCATAAGTTTTGTATTGATTTCTAAGCCTTCTCACAACTTTGTCTCCAGCTCCCCTGTAATTCTATTTGTCCAGCTATTAACTTTGATTTAAAAAACTGGTGTGGACTAAAAACCCGGATGGACGTAGTAGCCCTCCATTTTTATTTACTCCGCATATTAGATTTGACTGAAGTTAAACTTTGTAATACTCTCAAACCTTTCCGACAATTGAAATTAAAATTCTTTATTTGTACACACTCTCAGACGTTTCCGATAATTTGGCACATTTGTGGTTGTTCACTTAAGGGAGGTAGTGTACCACACGTGAAGGACAGGAAGTGTGACCCGGGGCCAGTGGCGTGGATCGTTAGTTCATCGGAAGTAGTACTAGTTTTCTTCACTTTGTACATTAAATAAAGAGTTTCATTTCGTACTTACACAATTTAAAAGCGATTGTTATGGAGAGAATAAGAAAACCACTCCACTATATATTAGTCGACACACGAGAGTACTATATGGACGCAGCTTCATTGACTTAGTGCACCCGCCTTTTGGGTTTATGGCGAGGTGGGCCCAAAATGTGGCTGGCTCACTGTCATTACATACCAAAAGCAGTCTGATGAAGGCAACCGGAGTTCGATCACATTGTACTGATGAGTATATATATAAGCTGGAGCCTCAGTAAGCTTCGCTAGGGATTTGCACTCTCCACACGCCGCCCTTTTCACATATATGTTACACGCTGGAGGCTCAGCTGCTCATTTGCTAGGGTTTGCTATATTCACAGCCTCTCATCCTCTCTTCACCAGATCTAAACAAGATTGCGTTGGCCTCTTGTCTCTCTCCCCCCTCACCGGGTGAAGGAGGCGTTTGTATCCTGTCGCCGGGAAGGGAGGAGGTGCAACATTCACTCTATCGCCTTGGCTAGGGAGGCAATCCACCGCCAAGCTGCGTTGTTCTCTTTCACCCAAGCGCACATGCGGGAGGGGCCACCGACCCCTTCTTCCTCGCTGCCGTACGTAGTGTGGCCAGATCCGGCCTCCCGCCGCATGCCTTGCCACATCCCGACGACCCTAAGGTATAAGTTTCTTTGAAACCGTCGTTGCTCTAGCTGCATGTGGATCTTTTTCGATCAGAAGTCAAATCTAGGTCTTGGTTCAAAGAGGAAAGAAGGGTACGGTGGGGTGGAGCATGAATCTAGGACGTGGTTCAATGAGGAAAGGAGGGAGGGAAAGTAGTATAGACTGGCTATCCAACCGCTTTGTTGGTCAAAAAGGGAAAAAGGGGTAACCCAGTACACACATCTGTAAGGAACCGATCTCTTTGTTGAAAAGGGAAAGAAATTGGGGGTCAGGTAGTTTGTGCGGGACTAGATTTGCTGCCCTCACATAGGAAAAAGGTTCAAAGAGAACAAATATTGGACCAACACAGATATGCTGCTTGGCTACATACTCTGCATCACCCATTTATAGTTGTGGACGCACATAGTGCTGGCATGTCCCATCCAGCTATTTTGCTGTTGTTAATCTAAGAATGCCGCCGGAAAATTGAAGCAATGCCCTTTGTTAAAAAGTAAATTACATTTTTTAACGAATGTTGTTTCAAGAGAATGTCTCTGTTAATATGAATCAATGCAACCGTTTTAGAAATTCTACTATCCTTTTTTGCCTTTGTTAAAACAGGGGTATCGATTCAACTTGTTGCTATTGCAACGTTTTGCTTCGCTACTCGAAACACTTATGTTTTAAGAGTGTTTTGTGCAGTTCAACTTCAATGTCACACCGGTGACTTTGCTTAATTTTAATGCAATTGCACAAAAGGAGATCGAGATTTGTTTCCGATCTTAAGTGGCGAGTTGTTTCAAATCTTGGTCTCATCCACATGATGTGCAGTGTGCTTTGAGATGTTGTGCTACTTGTTTTGGTACTGTTTTAAATAAATGTTGAATTGAAGCTATTGTATTGCTATCTTTTCCCATTAAGTAGTGAACAAAAATGGGACCAACCCAGACATGATGCGTGTCGCTTTGTTACAACAAATTTAGGATCACCCCTTTATAAGCCCGATTGATGACACTCTAATTAACTACTAAATCTTATTTCAAAAGCAGTAACACTTGTTAGGGATTGGGGATTACCATTTTTGTGGCCGCATGTTTCATCCTCCTTTATTAGCCGATAATTGATTCCTTTTTAGCCTCTGTTTAAACTTGGATATCTATTCAACTTGTTGCTATTACACATTTTGCTTCGCCACGTGAAACACTTTGCTTGATTTCAAAGGCAACCGCACAAAACGAGATTGGATTTCCTATTCGTGTTAGCAGATTCGTATTTTATCCTCGTGGTCTCATGAAAGGTCAAGACATGCCTTCATCCACATGATTGTGCAGTGTGCTTTGAGATGTTGTGCTACTTGTATTGGTACTGTTTTAAATAAATGTTGAATTGAAGCTATTGTATTGCTGTCTTTTCCCACTAAGTAGTGAACAAAAATGGGACCAACCCAGACATGATGCTTGTTGCTTTGTTACGACAAACTCTGCATCACCCCTTTATAAGTAGATGGAAGCACATCACATTGTTAAGCCCACTCTCCCTAGAACTGTTTATGCTTTTCGTTAATCTAATGCATTGGTAAAATTAAGCAATGCCACTCTCAGAATTAATTAACTACTAAATCTTCTTTCAAAACTGCTACACTTGTTAGGAATGGTACTATCCTGCTTTGTAGTTCTTTCTGCATGTATAACCAAGGTATTGTTAAGATAATGTCTCTGTTAAAATGAATTGGTTGCATTGTTTTAGGAATGGTACTTTTCTGCTTTGTCGATCTTTATACATGTTGAAACAAGGCATTGTTAAGATAATGTCTCGATGAATCTGAATGAATCGCCTTCGATGGAGAATTGCTACTCTCCTCCTTTGTTTCCCATTAAGATAAAGTAGATCAAGACATGCTTTTCTTACGGGAGTACAAGTCATCAACCGTTATTTCTCGTAATTGTTTCCCTTATACCTATTGTTGCTTACATGGATATCAAAATTAAAGCTCGGTTTTATTCCGACTTGATTTTAGTTGAATCTGCACAAAAGGAGCCAATGTGTCCAAGGCAAACTACGCATTAGTGGGTCTAGTTGGTCGCTCCACTTTGCGAGAAAAGAAGCGATCCTTTTTTGCGCTACATTACGTAGGAATGGTGAGAAGCTTTACAGAGTATTATTAGACACCGGTGACATGACTAGTCTGCAGAGACCATTGGCAATTTAACAACACGTGGAGTGCCCTGGGCAAAAAGTGCCCAAACAAGTACAAGAAGCTACGACAGGACTCCATGATCATAGGCATTACATATTTTGAATGGGAAAAGCTTGTCAAAGTTTAATCATTGGTGTTAGCAATAAGACGTTAGTTTAATATATTGGAATTGGAAAACCTTGTCAAAATTTGCTCATTTATGTTAGCCAGAAGACATGCATTTGATATTTTTGAGTGGGACGCCCTTCTTTGTGAGCAAGCGTCGAGTGTTTTTTCCTATTCCTGCTTTCAGCTTAGAAGTAAATAGTTACTCTGCTTTGAGATACTCTGTGTTAAGAGTTTGTTGAATATTGTCTATGTAATGCCGTGCCTTGTTTGATTGCAAAGTTGAGCTTGGAATGTTGTGGCATGCGTCATCCACGAGCTGTTCACCGTGCCTCCCGAGAATAATGCTTCGTATTGTTTTGCATGACGATCTAATGCCAAAGGATTTGCTTGTTAAGAAGATCATCCTCTTACATTGTTTCCGTGCTTAAGAAGTTCATCGTCTGATGTTTCATTCATAGCCTATACGACAAGTCGGGTAGGTTAGACGTGAAACCATATGATCTTCCAACCAACTCATGATATTAGGCCGTGATTGGACCGTCGTTTCCAACCAAAACCGCTTGTAAAACTGGGCGCTTGTAAATTAAAGCGTATGATCTCGGCGTAAGGCGCTTGGTTGGTCGATTTCGACTAGTAAAATATCGGAAGTACTTCACACCACGATAAAAACGCTAAACGACACTTTCGGACAATTGCTAATCCAGCCCGTTAGCTGTTGTTTCAGCCTTGCCCATGGATGGCATGATACGCACGCGTCGTGCATGCATCGTCTGGTAATGTCGTCCATATAGCGATTGCTCGTAAAAATATACCTTTGGTCTCTCAAATTACACGCCAGAACCTGCGGTTTTACTTACAGACCTCGGGACCTCGGTTTCATTACGCCTGTATTTTACTGCGTTGTTTCCGATGACGAGTAAATTACACTTGTATGTTAATACTGGTTTGAAATAAACCGTAGCTCCCAAGCAGCGGCCTTACCGCTTTCATGTAGTCTCGGTTCTCGAAGGTGCTCATAGGTGTCCGATGATCCTGGCTTCCTTAATGAGCAGCGGGCGCTATATCAGACCATCTGTAGGGCCCGCGAGGCCCTCTCCGTTGTCCTTCGAGTTGTTGCGCTCGCCGTGGCGCCGAGCATTGTTAAAATCGTCAACGAACATGAGGATTCAGGAGATGACTTTATTTTGGTGGATGACACTAGGGACCCACTAGGGCCATAGCCGTCGTCGCAAAGAGGGCCTCCTTATTATGTACAACTATATTTTTTTGCTTTGTCCCTGGTTTCGACATCACGGTCCCACACCATTGTCAACCTATGTAGTCAATATAAACGAGAGAATTGCACAAGGTGCGGCCGATACCGGGACCAAGCAGCTCGAAAGCGATTTGTGTTTTTGAGACGTGAGCACTTTGCAGAGTTTTTCTTGGCGATGATTTCGTTGTTGTTCGAGAGGAGAGCAGGGTATTAACTGGGCGGGTAGGGCCCGTCTAGCCCGAACGGATATCCAGCCCAGATACTAATTTTTTCAAGATGAAAATGGCTAGCCCAAATGCTATACGCCTTTTGAGGAATACCCAAGCAAGGTCAACTTGTTATTCTCCGCCCATATGGCTGCAAATCTTTCCTAGGAGGGATGCATTAGGCTTAACAGGAAAATGGGCTTTAAAAAATAATAAATGGGATGTAATTATAAAAGCGGGCAATAACTATAAAAAATGCACCAAACATGAAATTAGTTTATAAAATATTATTTATGGATTTTGAAAATCTTAAAATTTCATTGTTAATGCGTCGTAATGTTTCGTTAGTTTTACGTAATACAAATTTATATTTAATCTGACTAGAAATTTCGAGATAAAAATATTTTGGACCCCATCAAAATGTGGGAAATTTTATTGAATTCTGTCTTCAACGGTTGGTTGAAATTATTAATCGTTGTCCTAGCTAGAAAATGGGTTGTACTTTTAACAAAGTATAAATGGGTTGTTGTAAATTCCATTAGAATTCAAAAATGGGCTGTACATTCTGACAAAACGCAAATGGGCTATAAGTTCTCTGCCACACACTTGTGGGCCTAATATTCAATCTCGGATATTCTTAGCTTCGGCCACCCAAAAAATGATTCCTCCCCTTGACATCTGGGGCGCACCGTTTCGGTGGCTGACCTATGGGCCTACTAAGTTGGAGCGTACCAAGGGCTTTGTCAACTTAGTCAATATAAATGATTCTAGCTTCAAAGGACCGTGACGATGTCCATCCCACGGCCGTAGTGCTTCTTCAACCTCTAGTCTTCTTGGTCCGGCCGCCCAAAGCAATGGCCGGGTCGTGTACCGCTTCTCTCGCCTCCGTGGCCGGGTCTTTGCCGTGGAGGCCTCACCGCCCCATACTACTCCCACCGCTGGCCAGGCCATCCCTCCACTCACCCACACCCCTATTATTCTCGCTGGCGATTTACAGCCTCACACCTGGCCGAACGGTGAACCCTCGTACTCCTCTCCGCTACGGGCTTCCACCGCAAGGTCTTCCCGGCTCCACGCCGTCCCCTTCCTAGGCCTCGCCGTCGTCCACCGCCCTGGTGCTCTCGGCCTTAGGGTGGTCCAACGTCAATCAACGACCGACTTCCATCGGAAGAGTATCAGACGTGGAGAGGTGGCAAATGGGTCCACGGCCGGCAAGGAAGTGCCTCCTTATTACGCCAAGAAAATAATTATTCCTCCACCTGACAGCAGGGACCCATCGGACGGGCCACCTTATTTCGCGAAAAAACGTTTCCCCCCTGACTGCTGGGACCACCGGACGGGCCACCGTATTTTGCAAAAAAACATTTCCCCCGCTGTCAGCTCAGACCCACCGGAAGTGCCTCCTTATTACGCACAAAAAAAATGAATACCCCCCCTGCTAGCTGGGAGCCACCTTGGTGCGAGGCTGACTTGTGGGCCTACTAAGTTGACGGGGACGGAGGGCTTTGTCAACTTAGTCAATATAAACGATTCTAGCTCCAAAGGACTGCATCGATGTCCATCCAACGGTTGTAGTGCTTCTTCAACCTCTGGTCTTGTTGCTCCACGGCCGCCCAAAGCGTAGCGCCCGGTCGTGCCGCTTTGCTCCCGCCTCCTGTGGGCTGCCTCTTGCCGCCATGGAGGCCTCACCGCCCTACTATTCCCACATTGGCCAGCCTCGCGACGGCAGCCTCACACCGCAGCCGAACAAGTGAACCCTCATACTCCTCTCCGCGTGGGCATCCACTGCCGCGTCTTCACCGGCTCCGCGCCGTCCCCTTCCTAGGCCTCGCCGTCGTCCACCGCCCTGGTGCTCTCGGCGCGGCGTGGTCAACGTGGTCAAGGAACGACTTCCATCGGACGTGGACTGTACGTGGAGAGGCTGACAGTTGGGTCCACGGCCGCAGCAAGGAAGTGCCTCCTTATTACACGGAAAATAATGATTCCTCCACACGGCAAAGGGGACCCACGGACGGGCCACCGTATTTTTGCAAAAAAACGCGTTGCCCCTCGATCGCTAGGACCCACCAGCTACACCTTCGCACGCAGGAAGTGCGTCCGAGGCAAAAAAACGCGATTCGCCCCACATTGCTGGGACCCACCAGCTACATCTTCGCACGCAAGGAAGTGCACGGCGGTCGGGACCCACCGGGTTGAAGCGTGCGTGGCGTTGTCATTCTGGTCGCGAACGTAATGCATACATACTGGTCGTTGTAGAGGCGCCGCACGTAGCATGTACACGCATCGTCTGCCGCCGTGGTGCAGGAAAGAAAATATGGCCACGCACGTACATACGGGCGGGGTCTCGAACGCCTACTCGCGCATACGTACGGCCAGGGCTCGTGTACATAGCTGGGTCGGAACGGAGAAACAACGCCGTCAGTCGTGTTCATGGGGGAAAGGCAACGGAATGCGCCGTGTTCATGGGGAGGCAACAACGGAATGTGTCGTGTTTATCGGGAGGCAGCAGGCGCTGTGGGAGCCAACCGGCTGGGTCGGAACAGAATGCGTGGTCGTGTTCATCGGGAGGGCTTGGACGGAACAAAGCGATGGAAAAGAGGCTGGCGGCATCAAGACAACGGAGGAAACGGACCTCCCACGCTCGAACGGGGTCCTGTTGATCGGGAGAGGGTGCGGCATACCGCCAAAATGGAGGAAATGGACCTCCTACGGCCAAAACATGGGTCCTGTTGATCGGGAGGGTGTGGCGCATCGCAAAAATGCATTTAAACAGACCTCCTATGGTCGAAAGCAGGGGTCCTGTTGATCGGTAGGGGTGTGGCGTACCACAAAACGGACTAAATGGACCCCTACGGTGGAAGCGGGGGTCCTGTTCATCGAGAGGGGTGTGGTGTACCGCAAAACAGGACTCCTCGGGATCTTTGCTCATCTCCACCGTCGACCTCCTCCAGCCTCCACGGCCACCGTCGACCTCCTCCGGCCTCCACGGGCTCCTCGTTCATCCAGCCTCCACCGCCGCTACTCCATCGGGCTCTGTTCAACCACCCCTCCACCGCCTTCATCGCTCATCCAGCCCTCCACACCACGGGGTCCTGTTCAACCACCCCTCCATGGGCACCCCTCCACCGTCTCATCGCTCATCCAGCCCTCCACACCACGGGGTCCTGTTCATCCAGAGGCAACGCCACCGCTCCTTCGCTCATCCAACCCCCCCATAGCGCCACCTGCTCATCCTGCAGGCAGATCGATCGGCTTTAGTTAGCAGCGATGGCGAAGAATCGCCGATCGGGTTTAGTTAACAGCCATCGATCGATCGCTTCGGGTTGATACGCCAGAGCCTTTCTGCAAAGGCTGTCGCCGGGTTCAGATTAGAGCCCAACGCCTCGCTTCGGGTTGATTAGAGCTAACGCCTCGCACACCGCAGCGTACATGTACGAGAAAGCAGCGCATCGCTCGGCCCCCGACCTCCCATCGTAACTGGGAACTCCCCGAAATTTTCCTCCCCTCGCTTCTACCACGGTTTTTTCCGTCATGGACGGCCCAAAGAATGTCATGCAGCTGCGTCTCCGGCCCGCCCAGGACGACAAGCCCATTTTCTGTCATGATTTTTTGTCGTAGAAGTAGGAGCCCACCACATCTATGATGATACCAGGTTTTGTCACAGTTATCGTCATAGAAGTGTCATATGTATGACAGGAGAAAAATTCGTTCGGCCCAAAATGTCACGGATGTGTCTTTTTTTTGTAGTGACACCACCTACATGGGGTTGTGTGAGAGAGATACAAACGTAGAGAGATATAGTGTGTGGGTTCGTGAGAGTTTTTTTTTTTTGGGGGTCAATCAAAAATGTAACATATGCAATGTGTGTGAAATAGAGTCTGGATATATCATATATATAGAGGCGATCCACGAGAAGAGAGTGGAGGTATCATCGACTTAGCGTGTCCATAGAATCGAGAGAGGGATGATGTGTGTGTGTGTGTGTGCCTTGATCGATAAAGAGTGCCATCGAATTTGTGTGTGCCCACGTCAAAGATATAGAGTGGCTGGCCTACTAGAATGAGAGAGGGACAGTGCGGTTTGTCTACTGTGGCATGGATACCTACCTATTGCGCTCGACTTTCGGTGTGTGGTGGGGGGGAGGGAGGCCTAATTAACTATAGAGGTACAATGGCTGGTAAATGTGTGGAGGAGGAGAGAGGCCTACCTCATGTATTAAGGGAGAATGATCTACCTCATGTATTAAGGGAGATCGATCGGCATCCATGCATATGTGTATGAGAGGAATAAGGTTGGGAGAGAGACAGAGCTAGAGTGTTGGAGGGGGTGGTAGTGGAGTTGCTTCTAACAAATGGTGGGATAGGCTTGCTTGACAACCGGAGGGCATGCCTGCAATATCAATAAGAGAGGGGATGGCTGCCTATCTATCTGCGCGTGCGTGTGAGAGAGGCGGGTGGGGAGGCATGCACGAATGATGAGGGGCACGCGATATGGCTGTGGTAAGTAGACATAACTACATAGGAAGATCAATCGTCCTTTGTCGGAGAAAGGAGAGACATAACTTGAGAGGCATTCGATCGATGGGGGGAATAGTTAAAGTCGACTCTAGGTATATGTTGGGAGATCGATCGGTATACATGCATGTGTGTGTTAGAAGCAAATGAGGCATTGTATGAAGGATAGAGAGAGAGGGATGCATCTAGGAGGTGGTGCGAGAGTCATACTATATCGAGGGGAAGGAGTGTGCGAGTACTGAGATCGATGAAAAGAGTGGTGGGAGTGAGGCATGGACGGTGATAAGAGAAGAGGGAAGCTTGTGTTTGTGCTAGGCACACACTGGCAAGAGAGGCATATCGATCGATGTGTGCCGTAAAGAAGGAAATTTGGGGGCCTACACACACCGTGGGTGAATGACCTAAAGTGAAAAGACGAATTTGCGCGATGGAGCTAGAGAATGCTGAGGGAGAGTGAGAGGGATGCGGGCGTGTGCATGCATGAGAGAAAGTTAGCGCTAGGTAGCTACAAAGATAAGAGGATTGTGTGGGTGTAAAAGATGAATAGAGATCATACTTCATTATAAAAAGCGAATTCAGATATTTGAAGAATTTATCATAGTGTTTTTAAACCGGCGCATGTGTGAATATATATAACGGTGATACACATGGTGTGGTTATGAACATGTTATACTACATATAATATATTTTATCTCTACTCTTATAAAAAAGCGGAGTTGTTGATGATGGTGTACCTTGCCATCCTGCAATATAGGCCGTCCAGGTTATATCGGACGGATAGGGAAGGAAACTATGGCAATTTTGAAAAAGATACCCACACCCCTCTCCATATTTGCAAATTAGGCCTCCCTTGATCATGTTGATGTTGTGTGTGGAGCAGCATGGGCATCTTGCTAGTACTACATATAATATATAGAACATTGATCATAATTTTGGCTAATGTGTGGCTTTTGCAGCTCAGGTCTAAATACTTGTCATAATGCAGGGGCGGGGCACTATACTATGTGCGATAAACACGGTGTACACGTAAGGAACATGGTTTAGATTATGAATATATAGTTAGTACATCAAATGCACTATTATTTGGAATCAACATCAAGTGTATTCAAAAATTAGAATTCGAGTTCATGTAGTACACATAGTTCATATCTATCTCTATAGTAATCATGTGGTGTGTTATTAAGGTAATACACGAGTGATGGTTGAAGTTGCCAACAATCATGATTGTAGATTCTTATTGAAATAGATAAACGAATTCAAATTCAGTTTGAATTGCAGCGGTAGTATAGACATTTGGAATGCACTAAAATGTTGGTATGAGTAGGTTACATGCATTATACAGCAAGCGAAAAATTTAATTGGACCTAACATGGATTCATACTCGCTCCTTCCATCTACATAGGGCGTAATGCGTTTTTTAAGACCGCCTTTGACTATTGACAAGATTAATAGTACATGACATGCACAATGGAAAATTATATCATTGAAAGAACCTTTCACAAACGAATTTAACGGTGTGTGAGGGAGTCCTGGACTAGGGGGTGTCCGGATAGCCGAACTATCATCGGTGGCCGGACTCCTGGACTATGAAGATACAAGATTGAAGACTTCGTCCCGTGTCCGGATGGGACTTTCCTTGGCGTGGAAGGCAAGCTTGGCAATACGGATATGTAGATCTCCCTACCGATGTAACCGATTCTGCGTAATCTTAACCCTATCCGGTGTCTATATAAACCGGAGGGTTTTAGTCCGTCTGACTAACAACAATCATACCATAGGCTAGCTTCTAGGGTTTAGCCTCTACGATCTCGTGGTAGATCCACTCTTGTACTACCCATATCATCAATATTAATCAAGCGGGGTAGGGTTTTACCTCCATCGAGAGGCCCGAACCTGGGTAAAAACATCGTGTCCCTTGTCTCCTGTTACCATCCGGCCAAGAGGCCTTGCAGATTCGGGACCCCCCTACACGAGATCCGCCGGTTTTGACACCGACATTGGTGCTTTCATTGAGAGTTCCTGCAATGTCGTCGCCTTTAGGCCCGATGGCTCACCGATCGTCAACAACGACATGGTCCAGGTGAGATTTTTCTCCAGGACAGATCTTAAATATTGTGGCTTTGCTGCGGGCCAATTGCTTGGCCATCTGGAGCAGATCGGAAGTTACGCCCCTGCCATCGATCAGATTTGGAAGTTTGAACTACGGTGACATCCGCGGAGACTTGATCTTCGGACGGTTCGAGCCACAGCCATGCAGCGCCAGCCTTTGTCTCGATGGGTATGATCTAGCTCTGCCCGTAAGCGGTGTCTGGAGGCCGCACCGGCGTCCGCTCCGACCCTTAGTTCGTAGCCGATTTCATGCGATCGAGGATGAGTGGTTGGACACCGCCTGGAAATTGCGATATCGATGGCGATTGAGCCGAACACCATCCCTGTCCTTTGCGGAGCCCGTGACTCCGAGGCGCCGGACTCCTCTGCGGACTCCGAACCTCCCGCGCCCCTGCCAGTCGAATCTGACCGGGCGCCGGTTATGGAGTTCACCGCCCGCGGACATCTTCGGCACTTTTCGCCCTTTGGCGATATCACGATCTCATTAAAGTCTCTCTCTTTGTCGGGGAGAAGCCCGGCGGACGCTATGGTCGGGAAGGTTGGGATCACGGAAAACCCGAAGAAATTCAGCGCCCACCCACCACCCACTTTGTAGCCACCGTCGAAAGTTTAAACGACGTGCTCAATTTCGACTACGAAGACATCGACGGTATGGGACGGCGATGTAGGAGATAACCACGAACCGGCACCTATAGGATATCGGACGGCCACCTCATCTCACTATGTATACATGGTGGATACTCCTAAAGGAAGTGGCAGCGAGGAAGAACGGAGACGCTATGAAGGATAAATCCCTCGGCGGTCAAGCAAACCGGCAACGTAAACGCCGCATTCAAGTCCCGCCTCGACAAAAAGCAGCGATCCACAGACCCGGCCATCAAGCGGTCGCACGTGGATGACGAACACGCCACCGACCAACAGTCCAAACAGGACCTTTCGGATAAACAACCCAGCCCCAAGGCCCCGGGGACGATCTCACACCGGACAAGTCGTTAAAGCGAGAAGAACCTCCACAAAAGGCTCGTTACCGCTGGCCGTAGCACAGAAAAAAGCGTAGCGGAAGCTCAAAACAGCGGAAGATGCACTCGAGAATCAGATGGAGCAAGGTACTCGACACCGCGGATCAAATCTGGCGACGATGCCGCCAAACAAAGAGCTACCCAGCGCAAACTATCGCCTTTAATTCGATGAGGAGGCCTTAGAGCCCCCGCAATCAAAAAGCAAAAAGACCGCTCGGTCGGATAGACGACCACATAACAAGAATCGAGCAGCAAAAGGCGCCGCACATAATCCGGCACGCGATCCACATCAAAAGGATGGCCCAGTTAGGTCCATCTACGGGCCAAGAGAGCAAGCTCCAGCAAAGCGGTACAACACGTCAAGTGTCCGAACATCACGGCATACCCAAATACAGGGCGTATGCGCACCCTCTATGTTTCACCGATGAGGTGCTGGACCATGAATTTGGTGAGATTCAAACCCGTAAACATAGAGGCATATGATGGAACTCTGGACCACGGAGTGCGGATTGAGGATTACATCCTCCACATACACATGGCAAGAGGAGATGATCTCCACGCCATAAAAATACCTACCCTCAAGCTCAAAGGGCCAGCCCGGCATTGGCTTAAGAGCCTCCTAAAACACCATTGGTAGTTGGGAAGAGCTTGAGGATGCCTTTGGGCCAATTTCCGGGCACCTATGTCCGACCTCCGGGGCATGAGCGATTTAAGTCACATAACCCAACAGCCGGTGAGTCACCGAAAATTCTGGAACAGGTTCCTCACCAAAAAGAACCAAGTATTCGATTGTCTCGGACGCCAAGCCTTAGCAGCTTTTAAACACAACGTCCGAGACGAATGGCTCGCCCGTGAACACCTTGGCCAGAAAACCAAGGACAATGGCCGCACTAACAAGCCTCATGACCCGCTTTGCGGGGAGAGGATAGCTGGCTAGCAAGATGTAGTACCGGCTGACCCAAGTACATCCGAAGTTAGAGATGGAAGCAGGGAGGCCCACGACGCAGCAAGGACCAGCGCGGATTAAGGGAACAGTCAAAGAGTGCGGCGATAACGCCGGATTCAAAAACTCACGCAGCGAGAACAACAAAAACTGCCCCTTAAGGACAACAATGATGAGATATCCAACTTAAACAAAAATCCACGGGACAGGATATGCCAAATCCACAGTACTCGGGAAGCACGCAAACCATACCCATAGAGATTGTTGGGTCTTCAAGCGGTCCGCGGACTCAACGCCGAACACAAAGGGGCTCGACGACCAAGCGAAAGACGATGACGAACCCCACAAGTAGAGCACCGGAAAACAAAAGAATTTCCCCAAGAGGTCAAAGCGATAAACTTACTTCAAGTAACAAAAGGGGAGAAAATAGAAGCAGGCGCCCATTGAATTACGCTACCAGTCTACCCCAAATGAGTCCCAACACTGGTTGTCAAAACCAATCACCTTCGACCATCAAGACTACTCAAGAAAGTATCCCAAGACACAGGATGGACTGCCTTGATACTAGAACCTATCATCGACGGTCTTCAATTTACTCAAGTCCTAATGGATAGTGGCGGTGATTTAAACCCGCTATATCGAGGACACAATCCGCAATATGGGGATAGACCCAAAAAGGATTAGCCATAGCAACACTTCCTTCCAAGGAATCATGCGAGCACTTACGCCCATTATGCGGGCTCCCTACTCTTGGAAGTTATGTTCGGCTCACCCAACAACTTCCGTGAAAAAGTTGGTCTTCCACATCGCCCATTCAGAAGTAGCCATCAAGCACTCAGCCAAGCTTTCGCTCGCTTTAACGCATAATACCGCACTATGCATCTCTTTACACTTAAAATGCCGGTCCACGAGGCATCATTTCATTAAGGGGAAGCGCGTGGCATCCCATAAGGAAAGAATGTGAGGCCCTAACGGTCTCACAATAATACGACCTTATTGGCCAAAAAGCGTCTAAAGCAGGTCGTTCAGACACCGGACACGGTTAGGCGAGTCCGGCATAAATAAACATAATGCTCACTAGTCGCGTACCCCCCCCCCCACAAGGGGCTCCATGCATGTACAACAAGAGACAATAAAGCTCCATTTTATTCACTTTTGAATCGTACTATGATTATTTCCAATTACATTTCCGCACGACCTTTTTTTCATACTAAGTTCTTCTTTTTCACAGATGAACACCGTGCTACACCGTCCGTGATAATGCTAGCACAACGAAGACACAGCAGACGCGGCAAGAGTGAGGACCCGTTATAAGGATTCTTTCAGATTAAGACCCTGCGTAAACCTTTTTCTTGTCTCTTGTTGATACACATCCCCCGGTTTCTTGCTATAACCGAGGAGGAGGCTGGCGTTTTGGCATCGGCCGCGTCGGAATTTTTGCGCGTACCTAGACACCAGGGGCTTAGGGCATTGTTCTGCCCGCTTCCATAAAGACCAAATACCTTGGGGAGTGTTCGGCGTCTCGAGTTAGGCCTTATATGCATCAGCTCCGAATCATGTCTTTGGTCAAATGTTGGGTTTGCCCGGCTCGTGTTTTGCTGCCTTACGTTCCGCTTTCATCGGCTAACGCGGCACCAGGAGAACTTGCGATTGTGCCCCGATTCGGCCTGGGTGAGCACCTCGATGAAAGCCGAAAACTACCGGTCATGATGTAGCGTGAGACTGGTCAACCACTCGATGACCCACGAGAATGTTTAGAATTCCTCCGCGCATAGACGAAGGACCGTTTCCGGTCGAGCACATATGCACCCCGCATTCGGGAGAGTCGGTATTCTGTGGGCTATATCGTAGCCACCTTCAACCCCTATGGCTAAGTGAAAGTGATAAAGCATTATAGTCCGGTTGCCTAGTTTGCTCGCTATCACCTCCTTTTACAGGACCAAGGCGTTGGATTAAGTGTGAAAATGCGCCTTTTTGCAAACACCCCGCACTATGTCGCGTGGGGCTGAAACCAAGGACTGCCATATTTCAGGTTATATACATATATGCATTAACGGCCGCCGGAGGTAGTTTTCTACTTGAAGGCACAAGTATAAAAAGTTCTTATATTAAATTGAAGCGATGTTTCATAAAATTACACATGTCATTCAAACATAACATCCTTCGAAACTGCGTCTCCTATTAAACGGCTACCAGAGGGACTTCCTCAAAATAGTGCCTTGCGGTACTGGCTTCTATCTGAATCCCGGGATGCAACGTCGGTGGCCTTCATCTCCGCCCAAGATGCGTCTTGACACGGGCAAAGAGCCATCGCGCACCCTCAATACCACACGCTGACCGCTTCATTAAGGCCGACACGTCTGCACCGCACCAAGGAACTGCTGCACTAAGCCAAAATAACTCTTGGTACCGGGGTTCACGGCCACAAATAGAGTCCACGACATGCTTCATGGCAAGTCCGGACAATCCATTCGATTCGTCCATTCGCCAACCGATCGGCCAGTGAAGAGGACGCTCCGGACTATGGAATTGCGACCAAAATAGCACTTCCCTTCTGTGCCTTCTACGGCCTTGGAAGTGCTCAATCGCGTCACATGGCCTTCGCCCGCTAAGTCCAGATAAGCATCCTCCAAACTCCACAGCTTATCCAACTGAGCATACTTTGGATATGTATATCTCCTCCGCAGCAGAAAAGGCTTTCCAGCCGCAATTTCTTCGGCCTGACGCAACTCCTCTTTCATAGCTCTCATAGCGGGAATGAACATCCTTAACTTGGCGGTGGCCTTGTTCAAGCCCTCTTGTTCCGGCTTGTCGTTCTTTTCAAGAACCCGCATAGCGGTCGGTAGCATTCTTCAACTTCACGGCCATTTCGGCCACCTCTTCTTTAGCCGGCGATGAGCAGCCCGTTACGGCCTTCAGCTCTTCTACGCCTTTAAAGCAGCCAGCATTACTATTTCGGCTTGCTCTTTAGCTCGGCGAAGTTCCGCCCGCAGCCTCTCCGGCAGCGGCGCCATATCGCATCAAAGCATACCAATAGTAAGGCATAGGCGTCAAGCTCCCTTACCAGTGCCCATGAGTAGTCGCATACCTTGTGACTCGTCAAACCGTTTATTGACCGGTAGCGATGTCCGCATCCGCCTCGTCAAGACGCCGCTTTAGTTCGCAAATTAAATCGATCCGGCTAGCCATCGGACACCCGCCACCTATATAGGAAGGGCAATATGTTAGTATCTTGAGACTATGATCCTCGGCACGCTGTCGGTTTTGACACCATACCGAGTCTCGAGGGCTACTATCTATACTGAGGCGCATTCTATATGCGTAAGCGTAGAAGGTACATCATCTTTTTCTCGTACCTCAAACCCCGTCGATGAAACTTAACGGCGCATAATCCGCTCTCGGCGAGATGCAATTCTTTCAACCACCGTAGCCATTAGTGCGCGGTGATCTTCTCGAGATAGACACTCGCCCAGCAGGTCCTTGGCTCCTCCGACCATGCGCCCGATTGGCGCGGACCTTCGGCTCACTTGACTCGAGAAACCCTCCGTGGCGACACCTCGGTCCCCGCTTCACATGAAGGCGCGATAGGTGGAGGCGTTTAAGCTCTCCATCATTTCCTGGACGAAAGATCCCGAAGATGAGCTCTCTTGAGAAGGGCTGAGATCCGAACTGCAAGGTACAATTCCGGTTATCTTGAAATAAGCATGTGGATATCCTTTATTCACAAGTCCCTTCTTTTTACTTACGGCTCATTTGGAGGGCTGATCCCCTCGGGAGAAAATAGTGCGGTGAGGTATCTCCGGCCGGACTGTCCTTGGCCAAGATTTCTTTCCCCGCTTTGAGGCCTTGGCTTCCGGGTCTTCGGAGGCGGTCCTCTTCTCTCCTCGGAAGGTAGGATCCTCGATTCCTCCTTCCTTGAACACCTCCTTCGTGGAGGTAGTTGCCTCCCGGCTCCCCCCTTCGCCTTCTTCAAAAGGTGTGACCTTCAACATCTTGGTCAGCATAGGGTCCGGTGCGGTCTTCCGGAGGGGAGCCGGACACCTTATCAACTTTGCCTTGGCTATCCACTCCTATTCAAGAAACGCCTCCCTTAAAGGGCTTATATATGATAAATGAATGAACATCCTGTCTGGTTACAGGACTACTTACTTGAGTATTTGGGCGATTGCAGCTTAGTCCTGCGTCCTCAGTCAAGTCCGGACACCTCTCTTGTGATCCGAAGAACAGTTTATACATCTCCACGGGCGTTGCGCCCATAAAATGTTGGAGAGCTCGTGGTCCCTCCGGATTGAACTCCCATGAGGAGGAGGCGGCGTTCTGCGTATACGCCTTAATTAGCATAACTCACGCTGCCATGACCAGGTTGATCTCTCTTTCCTGGAGATCTCGAATACGGCCAGCTGTGAGAGGACATCCTTGGGCGACCCCAGTCGATCCCCCTGGCTAACCCATGATGCCAGCCGCTGTGGTGGACCTGAGCGGAAGGCGGGTAGCGCCACCTATTTGGTTCCCCTGGGAGCGGTGATATAGAACCACTCCCGTTGCCACAAACCAAGCTCCTCTTGAAAGGAGCCCTCGGGCCACGGAGCATCAGCACACTTGCTTATGACTGCCCCTCCGCACTCTGTGTGTTGCCCCTCGATCATCCTCGGCTCCACCTTGAAGGTCTTGAGCCACAATCCAAAGTGAGGGGTAACATGGAGGAAGGCTTCATCTGACGATGAATGACGAGATGTGGAGGATGGACTCCGGATTCAAGTCATGGAATTCCAGCCCATAATAAAACATGAGCCCCCGCACAAAGGGGTCCATCAGGAAACCTAAACCCCGAAGAAAGTGAGATACGAACACCACACTCTCGCCGGGCTCGGGAGTAGGAATAACCTGCCCTGGAGCAGGCAGCCTATGCGAAATTTCGCTGGTTAGGTACCTGGCGTCTCTCAGCCTTAGCACGTCTTCTTCTGTGATGGAGGAAGGCATCCACCGGCCTTGCAGGTCGGAGCCGGACATCCTCGGAGGTCCGAAGCACCTAAATCTGGAGCTTTGGGTGTTGGAACTTTCGAAGCAAGGCGGATTCGATTGAGATTGAAAAGAAGGAGCGGGCCTTGGTCTCGTTATAAAGAGGTTGAATACCAAGAGCCCTCCCCGTGGCCGATTAGGACTCGCCTTCGATAGAGGAGGCATGCCAATGGGCACGTTTGGGTTACCCACGTCCGTATTGATGAGAATCCCGGAATAAGGGGACACGATCTCTGCTTTGACAAGACGTGCCAAAGGAAACACGCCTCGCTTCATGGCCGAGGCGGTGCAATTGAAAACGATTCGAACAAAGGCTTGGCCATGGCGTGATGACACGCCGCGGAATACGTCAGCAGATGGATCTTGTGTAGATATTATTCTCTCTATGGTGTTGTGTGAGAATTATTTTTGCAGAGCCGGACACTGTCCTTGTGTTCACAATCTTCTATGAAGTATTCGGAGGAGGAACCCGCCTTGCAATGCCGAAGACAATATCTTGGCGTCGGACTAAATGCGTCATTGAAGCCTGGTTCAGGGGCTCTTTGAAGGAGTCCTGGACTAGGGGTGTCCGGATAAATAACTATCATCGGTGGCGGACTCTGGACTATGAAGATACAAGATTGAAGACTTCGTCCCGATGTCCGGATGGGACTTTCCTTGGCGTGGAAGGCAAGCTTGGCAATACGGATATGTAGATCTCCTACCGATGTAACCGACTGTGTAACCCTAACCCTATCCAGGTGTCTATATAAACGGAGGGTTTTAGTCCGTGGGACTAACAACAATCATACCATAGGCTAGCTTCTAGGGTTTAGCCTCTACGATCTCGTGGTAG
Source organism: Aegilops bicornis (assembly GCA_021605145.1). Lineage (NCBI taxonomy): Eukaryota > Viridiplantae > Streptophyta > Magnoliopsida > Poales > Poaceae > Aegilops > Aegilops bicornis. The sequence goes on from JAHIAL010000079.1 coordinate 740,671, forward strand.
ATCCACTCTTGTACTACCCATATCATCAATATTAATCAAGCGGGAGTAGGGTTTTACCTCCATCGAGAGGGCCCGAACCTGGGTAAAAACATCGTGTCCCTTGTCTCCTGTTACCATCCGCCTAGGCGCAAAGTTCGGGACCCCCTACCCGAGATTAGCGGTTTGACACCGACGGTGTGCTTTGTGTAAGTTGCATGTCATATATTATTGCTCTAATATTTGGTCAAAGTTAGCATCAAAAACGCATTAGGCCCTATATAGATGGAAGGAGGAGTAGCTTTGAATATCATTTTTATAGTAAAAGCAGGCAAGACTCTCTCTTTGCGTGGTTTGAATAATTTTATTTTTCGTTTCTTTTTTGGTTGAGGGAAGTGCGAATTGATTTGAGTACGCATTACAAGTACAATATTACACGTTAGGCTTGTCCCCAAAATTCAACCCAGCGCCTTGTTATATCCCAAAAATTCAGATATCGTGCTCCCAAAACTGGCGCCTTCACAACCCGCCTTGCTATCCACGGAATTACAACGCAGCTTAAAACTCCCTCCAGCTGTCAAATCCCGACACGCTAAATCCCCCTTCTAACCCTGAGTCGAAAGGGCCGCTAGTTCAAATCGGTGGGGGCTACTTTTGTAACACACCCTACATTCTGGACAAGCGCGTCCCTAAGTCATGGTTCACCCCCTCCCATTGCCTCCTTTTTGCCATTCGAAATTCCAGGCCGCCATAACCTCTCCACTCCTACCGCGAAACCCCACCCTCCTCCGTTCGCCACCTCACTGCTGCACCGAGCCTCTTCCCCGACAGCGTCGTCGGCCTAACAATCGGCGTCCCTCGTCCACCTCCACAGTTGAGGATCCGTCGTCCATCTTGTCGTCTCCACGGTTCAGCCGCCCGTCCTCCACCTCGAAGGAGCTGCTCCGGCGATCGCCTCATCTATCGCTACTCCATCCCCACAGCGCCGCCTTAACCTGCTCCACTGAACCGCAGCATCCTCACCGACTCCTCGGACGAAGCCGAGGCCTACTGGCCGCCACCAAAGAGGTTGTACACTCATCGCATTGCACATTCTCCTTAGCTCGACCTCCCGGCGCCCGGCGGTGCTCCATCCCGCACCCCCATGGAGGCGGCTACCTTGAAGCTGGTGCCACAGGCGACATCTCCACGGAGGCTCTCCCCAGTGCGAGGCCCCTTCGGCGGCGGCGTCCATACCAGCCGGATCTGCTGCTGCTGCTCCGGCTCTCGCTCGATCGCTCGCTCGCCCAGCTACTGCTGCTCTGGCTCTCGCTCGCTCGCGCTGCTGCTGCTGCTCTCCCCCTCGCTCGTGCTGCTGCTGTGCTCCGATTTAGCTACACTTCAGTCGACTGAATCGACTTTTGGGTCGATCGATTTTTCGAGGGGTGGGGGCTCGCGGAGTTAAGGAAGAACCACCAGCGTGAGGGCGGGGCTCGCCGGAGAGGTACCCACTATCTATCTTAGGGTTCGGGGTGGGGGCGGGGGCCTATAGGGCTGGTCGGCGGCGGCGGACCGGCGGTGAGGAGTTGTTTCTGTCGTGGCGAGGCGGCGCTGGGGCCAGTGGTGGTGGCGCCTGTGGGGGTGCAGTTGAAGATGAACTGCAGGCCCTCCTAAACTACATGTCAAGTGCCTCTCTGCTACCATTGCATTAGGTTTACGACGGTAACATTCAGATTCCACATGAAATTTCAGTTTCGACAATTAAGTTTAGAGTCAGCAGTTTTTACCTCATACATTTGTAGTCGGTGGTTTTTGGTGATGTAAATTTTACATCTATTTTACATCATCTATTGGAGATGCTATTAGAATCCCACTTGAGATTGACGATGTATGTCTTGTGCTACTTCAGCCTTGGCGTCTTCACGGCTCACGGGGCTGCTCCAACGACGGAGCGATCCATCACGGCCAGAAAAGTGCCACTGGGCGCCACTCTGATTCCTCGAGATCTTCCTCCACACCTCGACAGCCACCTCTGCCTCAAGCGCCCGGCTGACCAACCCAATGATGTTGAGGTCGACACCTACTCTGACAAGAGGTTGTACACTGTTGCATCACTTATTACTATACATTCATGTCGATCCATTAGGGCTATTTTGGTTCAACGGAAAAACATAGCAATAGGGAATTTTCCAATGGCACTCTACTATTCAATTATTCATGCATTTTGTTGAAAGGAATGAAGCAAAACATCCACTGGACCTACTTTTCAAAAATCCTATGCATGAAAAACAAGACCAAGTGCATTAGTGGCAGAATAACATTCTAACTATACACGCTTTCATATGGTTTCACTTTATTTTAGCCATGTTTCTTTGCATTCCTCTGCTCTTCCAATTCACAATAAACCAAACACTCAAGTTGGCAGAAATCCTGTGTTTACAAATGCTCTGTTTACCATGTGCATTCCTATCCTATTCGGTGTTTTTCCTATCCTGCGTTTTTAGAATCATGCAAGCCAAGCGAGCCCTTACTGAGAATTACTTGATTCTGGTGTAGGTGTCGAAGGGAACTTTGTGTGGTTTGTCCTGCTCCTGCCGCGACGTCATCCACCTCAACTGAGCTGCTCCATCGACAGAAACATCCACCAAACCAGACATCCCGACTCCTGACCGTCTTTCTCCGCCTCAGATCTCCTTCCCTACCGCCGGCACCCACCGCAACGGCATCACCATCATCGACTCAGCAGATGAAACTGAGGAGTACACGGTTCCACAAGAGAGGTCGCACTGTTTTGTTTCTGCTTATGTTATGCATTGCTTAAAATTACGTGCTACTTTATCGTCCTGTTCACTTCTTGGACTCCAAGTCAGGTCCAAATTAATGTTCAAACTTGAGTTCTAAATTAGTTGTGGGGCACATATCGAGGAAGTAATGAATAGTATCTCTGTCTAATATCCGGGTTCACCTAGGGTATGCCTATGTTGTTCATCTTGGGTGGGAAACAAATAGTAAAGCAATCATCATCTATATTTTTATTAAATTAAAGCAATCATCGGCCTGCTATCATTATTTTTGGATCCATCCACTGGTTGTTACCATCACTCCAAATTTAGGCATGCTCTCCTTACATAATCTCACCACATTTTTTTCGTATGCATGTCAGATATTGTACACAGTCATGCTAAACATGTAGAGAAAAGGAGAAGAGTTTTCTTGTGACAATACAATGTCATGCAGACATCGCTCCATGGTGGGTTCAATGGCAAACCCTCCCCACCCCTCCAGTTGTAATCGAGAGGAAGATATCATTACGAGGTGGATTCGGGCGCCTTGACCACTCCTATTTACCCCCAAGGTGTTTGCTCTACCTTGGCATGATGATGTTAGTCATATCATGCATATGTTGCTTTTGCGGTGCCTACTTTTGACATCATATATGTCATCTCGCTTAGTTTAGACATGTTCTATAATGCCACATGTTTAGTTTCTATATCATATATGGGAATTATGCAGGTCTCTCATGTCTTTTAGCCAGCCATAATATATGTGCAATGTGCAATGCCATCCTCTTTAACTGTGCATCATATATTTGAATGATATCTTGCCCATCCTTTTCTTCATTACATTTCCATTTGTCGACAATGTTTGTACATTAAACTACTCTTCCTGTGAATCAGCCATTTGGGTGGGAGATTGAAAAAATGGAGTGAAAACAAGGCCTTGAGCGAGGCAGTGCTACACATCAAAGCAGATCTCTTGTTGGGTCCCAATAGCTCCTCGAGAGATGGATTAGGAGACAGATGACCAGTCCTATTCCCCCACCAAGGTGTATGCTCTAACTTGGCACTTGCAGTTATCTGCTCATATCATGCATATGGTGTCTTGCATTGCATAGTTTAGACATCATATACACAATATTCAACACCATGTTCTTAGTTCGGACATCATATCTAATGCCCTCTTGTTTAGCATATAAATCACATATGTGAATTAAATGATGCGATCCTGATTACTTAGATAACATGTAGGTGAATTATGTCATGCGATCCTGTTTAGTTATTCATCATATCTTTGAATTATGTTATGCTATGCTATCCAGTTTAGATAGACATCATATATGTGAAATTATGTCATGCTATCCGTTTTAGTTAAACAATATACATGTCAACTATTTCATGCCCTCTTTTTCCACACTATCTATTGCATTTGTCTCTCATACAATGTCCTGTACATTCAACTATGTTTCTGTTTATCGACCATTTGAATTGGAGCGGGTGATGCCGGCATCTAGCGGACTAAAAACACGGTCTTCAAATAAAAGCGATTGCTACCTCTTGGTGGAGATAGCACCCGGTTGTACATGCACGAGAACCAGCCCTACCACACATAACCCAAACTCTACATGATTGTATCCCTACTGCGATGGACAAAGAACCGACTTCACCCAATCTAACCCCAACCCCAAAGCAGATAGTAACCCAGTTCCTGTTAACACAAGCACCATCTCCACCATAGAGCTCCCAAACAAGAAGCAGTTAGTAAGGCAGCTCCGATTGCCCAAAAGGGCGATACTACCACGGCGAACCCCAACTCCACCGGTTAGTACGCCTATTCACTGTGGAGGAAGCACAACCAGCTAGTCGTAGTTTAGCATCTATCGCATTTGATGTTATTAAATCGTGTATGCGTATCTTCCCATCTTGGAAATATTATCTCTTTGAAGATGAAGGAAAATGCCGATTGCGTGTTTGTCCGGGGAGTTATGTGTAAGTAATGTTATTCATGGCAATTACTTTGCTTTGTCCCATACATCCTACCTCCATGATGGTTATGATACAGCAAATTTTCCCATTTTTCTCTATAGAGAAGGACCAATTTGGAAACTTGGGATGAGGTAACCTGTGCTAATACCTCTGCTATCTTCAAGAATGCTTGGTGGCGATGTCGGAATTACTCAAGAAAAGCGTGCTTCACCGGCAAATAAACTCATCAAATTCCCTTACGTACTCCTGAGACGACTTTACTGGACGATGACTGGGACCACCTTGTTCTGTCCTGGTCCCGAACCAAGAATGTGGTAAGGTCTATGAGCTCATTTTCTATTTTTAAGTACTATATTCTTGCGTCTTACTGTACTCTGTTCATGTAGAACAAGTGCCTAAACCTGAAGAACAACTGTTCTAATTTAAGATTCCATTGCTATCATAGTTCAAAAAAGCGCTAGGCGCTAATTGTGCGTTTTGCCACCGCCTTCCACTTTACTGACCAAAGCGCATGCTTATGCACAGTTATGCACAGATTAAGTGTAGTTATGCGCAATGCGTTTCGCCAACGCCTAGAGCCTAGGGCGCCGCTTAAGCGCTCACTTAGCGCCGCCTTTTTTAACTATGATTGCTATCGTGCATCTTTGCTTTGCTCTTGTATCAACTTTGTATTTACTTGATACAAACTTATGTTTAAATTGAAGGATCCAATCGAAACTCCAATGGCACGGCCAGGTATGTTCACGCATGTTTCTTTAATGTGCTTGCTCTTATCAATAGCTCTGTTGATTTCAATTTCAATTGTGTATACAGTTGACTTCTCATATCATGCACATTACTAGCATCTGCATGAGCCAATAGTGTTGTTGTACATGTAGACCCATGGTACCCATCTGAAATCTTGTTGTGCCATGTAGTTTCCCACCTTTGTATTTTTTCACTGCTGCTTTGTCTTGAACTGAAATGATTTGAACCGTGTCTCTATTTTGATTTGGCAAGACACTGCAGTGACCATAGGACATAGATATATGTTTGTTTGATGATTTTATTATGTACTAGTACTTGGCAATAGAAGACTTGGTAGTTTAATCCTGTCCACCTTACTAATGAACCAGTTTCTTTGAAATGAGTTTCATATACTAGTACATGTTAAACCTGTTATGTGTCTCGCTTGTTTCTTCTTTTAGAATGCGCATGAGAATATTGGGGAAGAGTGCCTTATTAAGCAATGGTAAAGGAAGTAATGCAGATAAGGTTCAGGGTAGTGACACATCCTTGTTGGTCTCCAACAAAGCTGATAAAACAGCTAAGGAAGACTATCTCGAAGACAGTGAGACAACCCCAAAGTCCTGTCTTTGGTTTAGTGTTCGAGTTACTGGCCACTACCACTTGCACAAGCTATTCAAACTCACTGTCTGAATCAGTTTGGTTTCTTGAGTCTCAACTACAAGCTGAAAGACATCGATCGGTTGTCTTTGTGACAAGAAGCGAAAGGATCATGAAGTCCCTGGAGCATTCAGATGCATACTTTCTGGTGCAACAGCAAGCGTTGGAGGATTTTAGCACCAAACAAGACAAAGCTAATAAGCTCGCTAAGCTTATTGCCAGCATGGTGGATACCACGTTTCTTGAGCTCTTCTGAAGTTGTTTCAGATATGCTCTTGTTTTGTTGCCGTGTTTATTTGCACTGGTGGCCAAGTTTGACGGCCAGTGTATGTAACATGCTGCTTTGTTCCCTATATTTGCACTGGTGGCGAACTTTGATGCCCAGTGGATGTAATATGTATAATAGCGGTAATAGGCTAGCGTTAATTGCTTGCTTATTTATTTCCTTATTGTCTTGTTTAGTTATTTGCTTGTAGTCACTGCAATTCTTTTTCTGTGTTTTTCTAGTGGCAACAATAACCTGTTTTTGGAAACTAGGCCAAAATAATCATGGCAACACATGGATTGTTGTAACCATGGGCCTCCTGCGGGATGTATGATCCATGGGCCTTCTATGGGCCGTGGGATCCATTGGCCTTCTATACGGGCTGTAGGATCCATGGGCCTTCTACGGGTCGTACGATCCATGGGTCTTTTACAGGCTGTAGGATCCATGGGCCTTCTACGGGGCGCATCATCATTTCGCCAATCATGGGCCGTACTATTCGTGGACAATAACGGGCCGTTAGTATGCCGTATTTGATAACTCTAACGAAATAGCCCAACGGGTTTTTTTTGACATGAAAACGACCCAACGTATTAACGGGCCACAAACGGGCCAACTATAACCACGGGCTAAACTTGGCCCTGGCGAAAAATAGCGATGTGGGCCGTAAGTAACGAATCTTTGGAAATGAGCCCAGAATAAATGGGCCCTGAGAAGGCCGAAAGATAACATGGGCTGGAAACGACCCAACGGAATAATGGGCCATTAATGGGTATAAAGTGATAGATTGTTCATTACGGGCCAGTTTTACCATGGGCCGTTAAGGGGCCGAGGGTTACTAAGGGCCTCATATGGTCCGAAAGACGTCATGGGCCATGAGGGAGTCCCGGACTAGGGGGTGTCCGGATAGCCGGACTATCGTCACGGCCGGACTCCAAGACTATGAAGATAAAAGATTGAAGACTTCGTCCCGTGTCCGGATAGGACTTTCCTTGGCGTGGAAGGCAAGCTTGGCATCTGGATATGTAGATCTGCTACCATTGTAACCGACTCTGTGTAACCCTAACCTATCCGGTGTCTATATAAACCGGAGGGTTTTAGTCCATAGGACAAACAACTTCATCATCAACAATCATACCATAGGCTAGCTTCTAGGGTTTAGCCTCCTTGATCTCGTGGTAGATCTACTCTTGTACTACCCATAGTGTCAATATTAATCAAGCAGGAGTAGGGTTTTACCTCCATCGAGAGGGCCCGAACACGGGTAAAAACATTGTGTCCCTTGTCTCCTGTTACCATCCGCCTAGACGCATGTTCGGGACCCCCTACCCGAGATCCGCGGTTTTGACACCGACATTGGTGCTTTCATTGAGAGTTCCTGCATATCGCCACCGATAGGCCCGATGGCTCCTTCGATCATCAACCACGACACGGTCCAGGGTGAGACTTTTCTCACCGGACAGATCTTCGTGTTCGGCGGCTTTGCACTGCGGGCCAATTCACTTGGCCATCTGGAGCAGATCGAAGCTCATACAGCCATCGTGTCAGATTTGGAAGTTTAAACTATATGGCCGATATCGCGGGGACTTGATCTTGACGGATTCGAGCCGCAGCCAAGCATGCCGCCTTGTCTCGATGGGCATGATCTCGCTCTGTAACGAGCGGTGCCACGGAGGCCGCACCGGTATCCGCTCAGGCCCTTAATCCGGGCCGGATTCCCCGATCGAGGGCGAGTGGTTGGACACCGCCTCAGGGGCTACAATCACCACGGCGATCGAGCCGAACTCCACCCCTGTCCTTTGTGAAAGCCTCGACTCCCGGGTGCCGGACTCCTCTCCGGACTCCGAACCCTCCGCGCCCCTGCCAACCGAATCCGATTAGGCGTAGGTCATGGAGTTCGCTGCCGCGGACATCTTTCGGCACTTTTCGCCCTTGGGCGACATCCTGAATTCAATAAAGTCTCTCTCTTTATCCGGAGAGCCTGGCCGACTACGGTCCGAAAGTTGGGATACGGATGGCGAAGAAATTCAACTCCCACCCACCACCCATTTCGTAGCCACTATCGAAAGTTTACACGACGTGCTCGACCTCGACTCCGGAGACATCGACGGTACGGACGACGATGTAGGAGACAACAATGAGCCAGCACCTCTAGGATCTTTGGACAGCCACCCTCATCTCATGATGTATACATGGTGGATACACCTAAAGAAAATGAAGGCGAGGAACAACGGGGGGCGCTACGAAGGATAAATCCCTCGGCAGTCAAAAGCGGCAACGTAAAGCGCCCGAACAAAGTCCCGGCTCAACAAAGACCCAGCCATAAAGCAGGGCGAACCGGTGGACAACGAACAAGTTATTGAGCAATCGTCCGAACAAGACAACGTGGATAAACAATCTGTCCCGGCGAAGACAACGGTCCGGATGATCCGACACGGACAAACTATTGGAGCAAAAGCGACCTCCGGAAAAAGGCTCGCCGCCACCGCTGTAGCCTGAAAAAAAAGGTAGCGAAAGCTCAAGACAGCGGAAGATGCACTCGGGGATCGGATGGAGCATGATTCAGCACCGCTTGAACAAGTATGGCGGCGATCGCCCGAACAAAGAGCTACCCAAAAGAAAGCTACTGCCTGAATTGACGAGGAGGCCTTAGAGCCCCACAATCAAAAAGCAAGAAAGCCAACCGGTCGGATGGACGACCTCACAGCAAGAAGAAGAGCGGCGAATGGTGCCGCACAAGTCAATATGCGATCCGCATAAGGATTCACATCAAAAGGATGGCCAGTTAGGTCCATCTACGGGCCAAGAAAGCATGCTCACAAAGCAATGCAGCACGTCAAAATTCTAAAGATCACGGCACACCCAAATATTGTGGGCGCCTCACACCCCTATGTTTCACCGATGAGGTCTTTGGATCATGAATTTCCAGCTGGATTCAAACCCGTAAACATAGAGGCATATGATTTGAACAATGCACTCTGGAGTGCGGATCAAGGATTACATACTCCACATACACATGGCTCGAGGAGATGATCTCCACGCCATAAAATACTTACCCCTTAAACTCAAAGGGCCAGCTCAGCATTGGCTTAAGAGCCTCCCCGAAAATACCATTGGAAGCTAGGACGAGCTCAAGGATGCATTTCGGGCAAATTTTCGAGGGACTTATGTCCGCCCTCAGGATCTGCGAGCGATCTAAGTCACATAACTCAACAGCCGGAGAGTCAGCCGGAAATTTCGGAACAAGTTCCTTACTAAAAAGAACCAAATAGTCGATCGTGCAGACGCCAAGCCTTAGCAGCTTTCAAACACAACGTCCGAGATGAATGGCTCACCAGACACCTCGGCCAAGAAAAGCCAAGAACAATGGCTGCATTAACAAGCCTCATGACCCGCTTTTGCGCGGGAGAGGACAGCTGGCTAGCAAGATGCAGCACCCGGCTGACCCCAAGTACATCCGAAATCAAGGATGGAAATGGGAAACCACGGCGCAACAAGGACCAGCGTCGGGTTAAAAGAAACAGTCCAAAGAGCACGGCAGTCAATGCCGGATTCAAAAGCTCACGGCAGAACAACAAAAAACTGCCCCTTAAGGACAATAGCGACGAGCTATCAAACTTCAACAAAATCCTGGTCAAGGTTTGTCAAATACAAGACTCACGGGAGGCACACTAACCATACCCACCGAAATTGTTGGGTCTTCAAACAGTCCGTGGTAGCGCCCGAACACCAGGGGCTCGACACACCAAGTGAAGATGACGACGAGCACCACAAGCAGAGCCTCGTAAAACAAAAAACTTTCCCACAAGAGGTCAAAGTCGTAAACTCACTTCAAGTGATCAAAGGGAAAAACCGAGCGGCGCCCACTAAAAGGCGCGCCGCCCATTGGTTGTCAAAACCAATCACCTTCGACCATCAGGACTATTCCGGAAATATCCTAACGCAGGATGGATCGCTTACGATATTGGATCCTATAATCAGCGGATTCCAATTTACACGAGTCCTCATGGATGGCGGCGATGACATAAACCTAATATATCAGACACAATCCGCAGGATGGGAATAAACCCAACCAAAATTGGCCAGAAAGCAACACCTCCTTTAGAGGAGTAATGCGAGCCCATATGCCCATTATACGGGCTCCATATCGCTAGAAGTTGTGTACGGTTCATCCGCAACTTCCGTCATGAAAGGTTACTCTTCCACATCGCCCGTTTAAAAGTAGCCATCAAGCACTATTGGGATGTGAAGCTTTACCGCCCGCTTTAATATCTGCATTATGCATCTCTAACACTTAAAATGCCGGTCCACAGCGGCATCATCTCGTTAAAAGGAAGTATTAAGTGTTACTCGAGCACGGAAAAAGGGAGACTGCCTTGACAGCCCCATGCCTATCCGGCTCTACTAGGCGAAGAACACGAATTGGTCATTCACTCTCCGGACACGGCTAGTCGAGTCCGGCGCCTACTAGCAGCACACCCCCATATGAGGGGCTGCATGCATGTATAATAAGAGACAATAAAGCTCAACTTTATTCACTTCTTCGAACAATACTTTGTTTATTTACTATTTAAGTACATATTTTTGCATGATTCTTTTTTCTTTAAAAAACTAAGTTCCTCTCTTTTACAGATGAACAACGTGCTACACCCGTCGAGGATCTGCACAACGGAGACACCTGGCTAGCAGACGCGTGCGATGAGGGACCCGTTCAAAGGATTCTTTTTGATTAAGACCTCTCGTAAACCTTTTTTACTGTCTCTTGTTGATATACATCCCCGGTTCCTTACTATAACCGAGGAGGAGGCTGGTGTTTTGGCATTGACCGCATCAGAATTTTTGCGGCGTGCACGGACATCGGGGCTTAGGGCATTATTCTGCCCATTTTCATAAAGACCCGAATACCTTAGGGAGTATTCGGTGTCTCGAAAGTTAGGACTTATATGCATCAGCTCCGAATCATGTCTTTGGTCAAATGTTGGGTTGCCCGGCTCCTGTGTTTTGCTGCCTTACGTTCCGTTTTCACGGCTAACGCGGCACCGTGGAGAACCCTCGCGATTGTGCCCGGTTCGGCCGCGAAAGCACCCCAAAGGAGAAAGCGGCGACCGTCATGATATAGCGAGAGGCGGTCAACCACTCGATGACTTACAGGAATGTTAAGGATTCCTCCGCATTAACGAAGGACGGTTTCGGTCAGCACATACGCACTCCGAATGCGGGTGAGTGCGGTGCCCAGGGGCAATCGTAGCCCCACCTCGAACTCCTATGGCTAAGTGAAAGTGATAAAGCATTATAGTCCGGTTGCACGGTTTGCTACGCTATCACCTCCTTAACAGGACCAAGACGTTGGATTAAGTGTGACAAAAGCGCTTTTTTGCAAACACCCCGCACTATGTGCGTGGGGGTGAAACCAGGGCTGCCGTCTTTCGGGTTATATATCGCATATACATAAACGGCCATGACAGGAGTAGTTTACTACTTGAAAGCACAAGTATAAAAAGCTCTTATATTATATTGAAACATTGTTTTCACAGATCATACATGTCATCTAAAACAAAATATCCTTCGAGAACCTTTGCGTCTCTATTAAACGAAGCGCGGTAGGACTTCTTCAAAGTAGTGCTCGGCGGTACTAAACTTCTGTCCGAATCTTGGGATGCAACATCGGTGGCCTTCATCTCTGCCCAGTATGGCTTGACACGGGCAAGAGCCATCCAGCGCTCCCTCAATACACGCCGACCGCCTCATCTCGTCGTCTGGCGGCACCGCACTAAGGAACTGCTGCACTAATCCAAAATAGCTCTTCTGGGTGGTCCGCCGACCACAAGTGGGTCAGGACATGCTTCATGGCAAAGCCGGACAACCGATTCAGCTCGGCCCATTCGCCAACCGATCGGTCGGCTGACGGAAGGATGATCCGGACTATGGAATTGAGACCAATATAGATCTTCCTTCGTGCCCCTTCGGCCTGGAAGTGCTCAACCGCGTCGCGGCGCTTGCCGCTAAGTCCAGATAAGCATCCTCCGAACTCCACAACTTATCCAATTGAGCATACTTTGGATCTGTGTATTTTCTCCGCAGCAGAAACGGTTTCCCAGCCGCAATTGCCCCGGCCTGACTCAGCTCCTCCTTGGCAGCTCTCAACACCGCTTGGGCACTCTTGGATTCAGCGGCGGCCTTTTTTAGGCCCTCTTGCTCCGCTTGACGTTCTTTTTCAAGAACCTCGCAGCGATCGGTAGTATTCCTTAACTTGTTGGCCATATCGGCCATTTCCTCCCTGCTTCGGCAGTGAGCAGCCCGTTCGGCTTCTAGCTCTTCGGCTGCCTTTAAAGCAGCCGCATTACTAATTGAACTGCTCTTTTCGCTCGGGCGAGTTCCGCCCGCAGCTCCTCCACGGCGGCGGCACCGCCTGCATTAAGCATACGAATAGTGAGATGTGAGCGTCAGGCCCCCTTACTAGGTGTCCGCATAGAAGTTGCATACCTTGTGACACGTCGAACCATTTATTGACCAGCGTGATATCCGCACCCGCCTCGTCAAGTCGCCGCATTAGTTCGGCATATTCATCAGTCCGGCTGGCCTCGGACGTCCGCCCACACCGTTTAGGAAGCGGCGATATATGATAACAGAAATTTGATCCTCGACACGTTGTCAATTTTGACAACATACCGAGTATCGAGCTACTATCTATACAGTATGCATTTTATATGCATAACTGTCAGAAGGTACATCATTTTTACGTACCTCAAACCCCGTCAGTAAGCTTCTGACGGCTTCATGCAACCCGATCTCCGCGGATGCAATTCTTTCAATCACCGTACCCATTAGAGCACGGTGATCCTCTGAAATAACCGCTCGCCCGAGCAGATCCTCCAGCTCCTCCGATAGACACACCACAGCGTCGGACCTTGGCTCCCACGGGACTGGGGAAACCCTCACGCACGACACCTCCGGGTCGTCTGCTTCACATGAGGGTGCGGCAAGTGGAGGCGTTTGCTCTCCATCATCTCGGGAAGAAGATCCCCAAGACGAAGGCAGTCTTTGAGAAGGGCTGAGGTCCGAACTACAAGGTACAATTTCGGTTATCTTCATAAAAATACAGAGGTGTTCCTTATTTACAAAACCCCTTCTTTAACTTACGGCTCATTGGAGGCTGATCCCCTTGGGGAAATAATGCGGCTGGGTTACTTCCCCGGCGCACTCTTGCCGAAATCCTTTCCCTCTTTGAGGCCTTGACCTCTGGATCTTCCGGCGGTCCTCTTCTCTCCTCGAGGAGGGACTCTTAATCCTCCTTCCTCGATGGACTCCTTCATAGAGGCGGTTGCTTCCCGCTCCCTCCTTCGCCTTCATTGAAAGGCGCGACCTTAAACATCTTGTTCAGCATGGGATCCGGCGTGGTCTCTGGGAGGGGAGCCGGACACCTTATCAACTTTGCCTTGGCTATCAATTCCTGTTCAAAAAACAACTCCTTTAAAGGGCACATATATAAAATAAATGAAGGGCGGCTTGTCCTGATTCTGAGACTACTTACTTGAGTATCCGGGCAATTGCAGCTTAATCCTGCATCCTTGGTCAAATCCGACACTTCTCTTGTGATCCAAGAACAGTTTATACATTTCCATGGGCGTCGTGCCCATAAAATTTTGGAGAGCTTCGTGGTCCCTCCGGATTGAATTCCCATAGGCGGAGGGGCGGCGTTGCAGGCGTAAGGACGCCGATCACCATAACTCGCGCCACTGCAACCAGATTGATTCCTCTTTCCCGGAGGTCTCGGATCTGACCTCTGCGGCAAGGGAACGTCCTTGGGCGGCCCCTAGTCGAGCCCCTTGTTGACCCATGATGCCAGCCATCGTGGGCGGACCTGGCCGGAAGGCGAGGCGCCGCCCATTTGGTGCCCCTGGGAGCGGTGATATAAAACCACCCCCGTTGCCACAAATCAAGGTCCTTTTGAAAAGAGCCCTCGGGCCACGGAGCATTAGCACATTTGCTTATAACCGCCCCTCCGCACTCTATTTGTTGCCCCTCGATCATCTTTGGCTCCACCTTGAAGGTCTTGAGCCACAATCCAAAATGGGGGGTAATATGGAGGAAGGCCTCACATACAACAACGAATGACGAGATATGGAGGATGGACTCCGGATTCAAGTCATGGAAATCAAGCCCATAATAAAACATGAGCCCCCGCACAAAGGGATCCGTCGGGAAGCCTAAACCCCGAAGGAAGTGGGACATGAACACCACGTTCTCGCCCGGGCTCAGGAGTGGAATGACCTGCCACAGGCGGAGGCAGCCTATGCGAGATCTCGCGGTTAGGTACTGGCGTTCGCGGCAGCTTTAGCACATCTTCTTCTGTGATGAGGAAGACAACCATCGGCCGTGTTGGTCGGATCCGGACATCGTCGAAAGTCAAGCGCTGAATCTGAAGCTTTGGGTGTTGGAACTCGAGCCGAGGCGAACTTCGATGGAGGGTGTAAAAAAGAAGAGGGCCTTGGTCTCATTATAAAGAGGTCGAATACCAAGAGCCCACCCGTGGTCGATTAGGACTCGCCCGATAGAGGAGAGGCAGGCCAGCGGGGCCAGTTGGGTTACCACGTCCGTCTTTGATCAGAATCCCGGAATAAGGGAGCATGATCTATGCTTTTATAAGACGTGCCAAGGAAACTGCCTCACTAAACACGCTGAGGTGGAACAGTAAAAACGATTCATATAAAGGCCTGGCCGTGGTGTGATGTCACGCCGCGGAATACGTTAGCGGATCTGTGAAAAAATTATTCTCTCTACGGTGTTATGTGGAATTTGTTTTGCAGAGCCGGACACTATCCTTGTGTTCAAAACCTTCTATGTATTCGGAGGAGGAACCCGCCTTGCAATGCCGAAGACAATATGCTACCGGACTCGTCATCATTGAAGCTGTGTTCGGGGCTCTTGAGGGAGTCCCGGACTAGGGGTGTCCGGATATCCGGACTATCGTCACGGCCGGACTCCAAGACCGTGAAGATACAAGATTGAAGACTTCATCGTCCGCGGTCCGGATAGGACTTTCCTTGGCGTGGAAGGCAAGCTTGGCAATACGGATATGTAGATCTCCTACCATTGTAACCGACTCTGTGTAACCCTAACCTATCCGGTGTCTATATAAATCGGAGGGTTTTAGTCCATAGGACAAACAACTTCATCATCAACAATCATACCATAGGCTAGCTTCTAGGGTTTAGCCTCCTTGATCTCGTGGTAGATCTACTCTTGTACTACCCATATCATCAATATTAATCAAGCAGGAGTAGGGTTTTACCTCCATTGAGAGAGGCCCAGACTGGTAAAAACATTTTGTCCCTTTGTCTCCTGTTACCATCCGCCTAGACGCATGATTCGGGACCCCCTACCGAGATCCGCGGTTTGACACCGACAGGCCATACATGGGCGGAAGTTAAAAAGCGGGTGGAATTATATTGGACGGCCCGGATGACGCCATCGGGCCTAATTCGGATAAACGTAACGGGCCCCACAGGATAGAGGGCTGTAAATGGGCTATATGCGAATAGGCCGTTAACGAGGCTTGTCGTGGGCCGCCCGCCATCTTTGACCAAGTCAAGCGGGCCGCCTTTTCACGAGAATGGGCCTCTGTTGGGCCGTTGCCACTGCATGTCGGCGTATCATAGGCGCTTTGGGACCAATGAGTGGATGACATCTGTCCCCAGCGGTGAGCCGACACGTGTTTCCTCCAGCCAATGATGATTTTACATGTGGAAAATCCCCATTAGTCGGGGCTGTTAACGGGTTATCGGATCCAAAACCGGACCCGTGTCCGTCACCCTTGACGACAACACTTCTGTGACACGTGATTTATCGTCATGGAAGTGGACACCTCCGTGATGATAATTTTGGTAATGTCATGGAACACTTCACGACGACGGGTATGACTATCTTGATTCATCGCTATAAATTTGTCATGGATGTACATGCATGACAAAAAACGTGACCTACTGTGACAAACACGTATCATCACGGAAGTGTATTTTTTTGTAGTGCGTGCGACCGCATACATCGAGCTTGATCAGACATCAATCGTCGAATTCAGCTCCGCGGACATCTTTCGGCACTCACCTTTAGGCGATTTGGTAAACTCATTAAAAACCCTCTCCTTAGCAGGGGACTCACAGCCGAATTATATCCGGTTTGAGCCGAGGGCTGGTGACGGGGAATTTTGCTTCCCACCCACCTCCCACTTAATAGCCACTGTCGAAGACTTAACCGACATGCTTGATTACAGCTCAAGACATCGGCGGTATGGACGACGATGCTTGAGAGGAGCAGGTCGAAAAACCCGCCGTTCACCGGACGTTGGACGGCCACCTCCTCCTCTGACGATACATGGTGGATGCACCCAAAGAGAATAACGGCGATGACAAGGAAGATCTAGTTGAGGATGAACCTCCTGAGATACAACCAAAGCGCCGACGTCAGCGGCGCCGCTTTAAATCACACCGCAGAAAACATAGCAACACCGACACTGGAGATGATAACACTCCGGACGGTGCCGAAGATAGAGAAGACCCCGACGAGCAAATTGCCGAACAGGACGATCAGGAAGATGGGCAAGTTAGCCCTGATGAACAGGCCATACACGAAGACTCGGAGGGGCGGTGGTTATCTTCCGCTCTCCGAGGATGAGGTGAGCCTCGCAACGAGGATTTTATCGTGCCTAAGGAACCTCTCGAGCAGGAGCGCTTTAAGCGCCCGGCTAATAGCCACTTGCAAGGAGCTCGAAAAGAAGCGGCTAGCAGCTTCAAGCTGATCAAGATCTGCTCAACGATAGATGGACTGATGTCACGGCGGCGAGGAATACGTCCTCAAGCGCCCGACCAAAAAGTTACCCGAAGTGCAAATTGCTACCTCGGTTCGATGGCGGTAGCTGGAGCCCATACCACCATCGTGCAATGCGGCTGACCGACCACCACGTGGTCGGGACAAAGCGGCAACTCAAGCCGAATACCAGCCCGCCCTACCTCACCGTAAGGGCAGAGATAAAACAGCTCGGGGACATACATATGACCTGCGGCAGGACTTGCACAGTAGAGCAGGTCAGAACAAATTGATCTATGGATCATGGGGACGTGCCTCGACATGCGACAACGGCTACCTAGCCGGACACAACAATCATAATCACGCCCGGGCCGAGAACCGCAGACGGACTCCATCCAAGCTACGTCGCGACGTGGCCCGATATAGAGGCGCCGCACACCCCCTTTGCTTCACTGACGAGGTAATGGAGCATGAATTCCCAGAAGGGTTTAAACCCGTAAACATCGAATCATATGATGGGAAAACAGACCCCGCGGTATGGATTGAGGATTTTCTTCTTCACGTTCATATGGCCCGCGGCGATGATCTCCATGCCATCAAATACCTCCCGCTAAAACTCAAAGGACCAGCCCAAGCTGGTTGAGCGATACCGCCGAAACTCCATTGGCAGTTGGGAGGACTTGGAAGAGGCCTTCTTGACAACTTCCAAAGGTACATATGTTCACCTCCACATGCCGACGACTTAAGTCACATAATTCAACAGCAGGAGAGTCAGCCAGAAATTCTGGACTAGGTTCTAACCAAAATGAACCAGATAAATCGACTGTCCGGGATGTCAAGCCCCGCGGCCTTTAAACACAAGATTCGGACCGAATGGCCGCCCGACACCTCAGCCAAGAAAAGCGAAGTCCATGGCAGCCCTTATCGCACTTATGACCCGCTTTTATGCGGGCGAAGATAGTGGCAGCTAACTGTAGCAATAACAATGCAAGCGAACCTGGCACTGCGGAAGCCAGAAATAGCAACGGAAAGCCCCGACGCAATAGACACAAGCGTCGAAACATGGTGATAATACCGACGACACGGCGGACAACGCTGGATTCAGTGGCTCCAAGTCCAGCCAGCGGAAGAAGCCGTTCAAAAGGAACAATTCGGGCTCATCCAGCTTGGACCGCATACTCGATCGCCCGTACCAGATACACGGCACCCCCGACAAACTAGCCAATCATACCAACAGAGACTGTTGGGTTTTTAAACAGGCCGGCAAGTTAAATACCGAGAACAAGGAGAAGGGGTCACAAAGAGAGGACGATGACGAGGAGCCCCATCCACTGAACACAGGGGGACAGAAGAAGTTTCCCCCTCAGGTCAAAACGGTGAACATGATATACGCTACCCAAATCCCCAAGAGGGAGCGCAAGCCTTGGCCTTCGAGGGCGTCTATGCGATAGAGCCGATCGCCTAAATTTAATCCATGGTCGTCATGCCCGATCACCTTCGATTGCAGGGATCATCTCGACCCGATCTCTGTCATGGCGGTTCAGCCGCCTTTGGTCCTCGACCCAATAATTGGCCAGATTCCACCGACGCGAGTCCTCATGAACGGGGGCAGCAGCCTCAACCTGCTCTATCAGGATACAATGCGCAAAATGGGCATTAGTCCATCATGGATCAAGCCCACAAAGACTACCTTTAAAGGAGTCATACCAGGTGTGGAGGCCCGCTTCACGGGTTCAATCACACTAGAGGTTGTCTTCGGATCTCTGGACAACTTCCGAAGCGAAGAGTTGATCTTCGATATCATCCCCTTCCGCAGTGGCTATCACGCACTGCTTGGACGAACCGCATTTGCTCGATTCAACGCGGTGCCATACTATGCCTATCTCAAGCTCAAGATGCCCGGACCACGCGGCGTCATAACAGTCAATGGAAACACGGGCGCTCCCTCCGCACCGAGGAGCACTGCTTTGCGACTTTAGCGGTAGAAGTATAGAGCGGCCTTTTCAAGCAAAACCTTAATTCGGGCAGCTCCGGACCTTTGACATCAAAGCGAGTCCGAACTACTCTGCAGCAGGACAGCCCAGCTCATCAAGAGCTCAACTAGCAATTTGGCCTCCGTCCCAATCCCGACCAAGTGGCGGCGTTTGTACCGCGTGTACATAACTACACACTCAAAATACCATGGGCTTAGACAGAGGCATAGCCAGCTTGTGATCCACAATACGGCTCGACCACCCCCGGACACACATACTTTCACTTTCTCTTTTTTTTCCCTTTTCAGGTTTCTTTCACATGCTTTTTCTAACGGCCTGATCATCGGTCCTTTTGAAGGATAGATACACCAAGATGGCAAGAAGCACGGACGCATAGGGGAATTTCTAGGCGGTCTCTTTAAACGATCACTCTACCTGTTTTCAGGACCCGCACCCAGCTCTCCCTTGGTCGTGGCATATCAAATAGCCCTGCTGCTTATTGCACTACTTGTACAAATACACTTTGACGTATTAATCAAACTATAATGAAAACAGTTGGCGGCCCAACCTGCGGCACTAACTTGCTCTTGTTCCTTTTTGATAATCTTATTGCACCCGTACACTGCCGCGCTTTTAATCCGCTTAGGGCTTCATTATGCCCCACAATGCAGCAATAAAGTCCGAACACTTTTTTACAGTATAGTTCGGCACCCCGGATTTAGCATTATATGCATTGGCTCCGAATCATGTCTTTGGTCGATAGTTGGGTTGCCCGGCTCCTGTGTTTACTACCTTACGTTCCGCTATATCGGCTAGGGTAGTAAAGGGAGAACTACTGTGATTGTGTCCTGGTTTATCCGGATGAGCACCTCGGTAGAGAAAGCCGAAAACTGACTGTCATGATGCGGCGAGAGCCGGTCAGCTCTTCGGAGGTTTCAAATCTTTAGCGATTTTTTCCCGCATTACGCGATGGATCGGTTCTTACCCGATCAGGTGTTTTACAGCACCCCAGTTCAGATACTAGGGGCTGCGCCTAAATTTTTATTGTCAAACTCCTATGGCTAAGTGAGAGTGATAAAGCCACAGTCCGATTGCCTAGTTTGTTGCGCTAAACACCTCCTTCAAGGACCAAACAATTGGATCAAGAGTGTTTAGATTACATCCCTAACACCCCCGTACTAACTACGTGGGGGCTGAAGCGGACGACTGTCCAACTCTCAGATTTCATAAAAAAACGGCCGCAGAGGAGGTAAAATTCTAACAAGCATTATATTACATAATCGACTTTGTTTCATAATATAGGGCGAGATACCATGAATGTATTCATTCAAACACCACATCTTTTCACACATTGCTCCGCTACAATGCGGGATCCCTCCGTGACATTGCTAAAATATTGCTCGGCGTGCGGTGCTCTCCTTGCCCTCGGGCGGTCCCTCGGTCATGAGCTTGACGGCATTCATCTTCGCCCACTGCACCTTGACACGGGCGAAGGCCATCCGCGCACCTTCAATACAGACCAACCGCTTGATGGCGTCATGCCGGGGGCAGGCATTGACCAGCCGCTTCACGAGACCGAAGTACTTGCTGGGTATGGCTTCGGCAGCCCACAGCCGAATTATTAAGTCCTTCATGGCCAGTTCGGCCACCCTATGCAGTTCGACCTGCTGTTTCAGCTGATCGCTAAAGGGCACCGGATGTTCTGGCGCAAGGTATTGTGACCAGAACAACTTCTCCGTCGAGCTTCCCTCTTCGGCTCGGAAGAACTCCGCAACGTCAGAAACACTGCGAGGCAGATCCGCAAACGCCCCTGGAGAACTCCAAATCCGTGTTTGTAAGAGATACCTCTTCTTCACATACTTGCTTTGCATAATAAAAGCCTTACCCGCCGTGATTTTGTTGGCCTCCTGGATTTCCTGGAGGGCGCCCTGGGCTTCAACCCGGGCCTCTTCTGCGCTCTGGCGAGCCTTTGCAAGCTCGATCTCTTGATCCGCATTGTCGCGCTCCAAGGACTCGCATTTCTTGACGGTGTCCTGGAGCTCCTGCTGGACCTCACAAACCCTGGCCTCGTGCTTTTCACGGGCGGTTTGCTCCTTTTCCGCTTTCTTTTTGACCTCGGCCAGTGCTTTCTTGAGGGTTTCCACCTCCATGCCCGCTCCTACACATATCATGGCGCCATGATCAGCACAAGTCATTCATCCTTTCCGGATATACATAAGGTTATCACATACCTTGCTTGTCCTCCAGCTGCTTTTTCATACGCCGAGCTCTTCCTCGGCCCGCTCCAATCTCTGCTTTAGTCCGAAGACCTCAGCAGCATGAGAGGTTGCGGCCAGCAATGACGCCTCCTTATTCACATAATACATATTTAGTTAGTTTCCTGTAAAAATTACTTGATCCTCTATCCGGCTTTTCTTTTCGAACACCGGACATTGTCTCAGGGGCTACTGTCTATACTGTCACTTTCTTTTTGCGTCGCTTACCTCAAAGCCTGTCCACATGCAGTGGTCTGCAGTGTGGTGCGGGGCTTGATCGATCCGCTCTTAACGGATCGAACCCTCTCAACCACCATACCCATAAAGTGCGATTGTTCTGCTACCTCTTGAGCTTGCGTTGGATTTCCCGAAGATGAGAGGATAATGCAGCAAAGTAAGCGTAAGTATTTCCCTCGAGTTTTTGAGAACCAAGGTATCAATCCGAGAGAGGCCACGTGCAAGTTCCTCGTACCTACACAAAACAAATAGCTCAACGCAACCAACGCGATTAGGGGTTGTCAATCCCTTCACGTTCACTTACGAGAGTGAGATCTGATAGAGATGATAGATAATATTTTTGGTATTTTTGGTATAAAGATGCAAAGTAAAATAAAAAGCAAAGTAAAAAGCAAAGCAATAATAAAGTAAGGGAAGATTAATATGATAGAGAATAGACCGGGGCCATAGATTTCACTAGTGGCTTCTCTCAAGAGCATAAGTATTTTACGGTGGGTGAACGAATTCATTGTTGAGCAATTGATAGAATTGAAAATAGTTATGAGAGTATCTAGGTATGATCATGTATATAAGCATCACGTCCGAGACAAGTAGACCCGACTCCTGCGCATCTACTACTATTACTCCACTCATCGATCAAGCTATCCGATGCATCTAGAGTATTAAGTTAATGAAAAGCAGTAGCATGCCTTAAGCAAGATGACATGATGTAGAGGGATAAATTCATGCAATATGATAAAACCCCATCTTGTTATCCTCGATGGCAACAATACAATACGTGCCTTGTTGCTCCTTCATACATCCTTTGGGAAAGGACACCGCAAGATTGAACCCAAAGCTAAGCACTTCTCCCATTGCAAGAACTACCAATCTAGTTGGCCAAACCAAGCGGATAATTCAAGAGACTTGCAAAGATAACCAATCATACCTAAAAGAATTTAGAGAAGATTCAAATATTGTCATAGATAAGCTGGATCATAAACCCACAATTCATCGATCTCAACAAACACACCGCAACAAGAAGATTACATCGAATAGATCTCCACGAGAGAGGGGGAGAACATTGTATTGAGATCCAAAAAGAGAGAAGAAGCCATCTAGCTACTAACTATGGACCCGAAGGTCTAAGGTAAACTACTCACACTTCATCAGAGAGGCTATGTAGAAGCCCTCCATGGTGGATTCACCTTCGTGAACTCGAACAGGCCCCAAGATGGGATCTCGTGGATATAGAAAGTTGCGGCGGTGGAATTAGGTTTTGGCTCCGTGTCTGATCGTTCGAGTGCGTAGGTATATATAGGAGGAAGGAATGCGTCGGTGGAGCAAAGGGGGGCCCACGAGGCGGGCGCCCTCTACCCTCGTGGCCACCTCCTTTCTTTCTTGACGGGGGGTCCAAGTCTCCTGGATCATATTCGGTGAGAAAATCGCGTTCCCGAAGGTTTCATTCCGTTTGGACTACGTTTGATATTCCGTTTCTTGAAACTCGAAATAGGCAAAAAACAGCAAATGCAATTTGGGCCTCCGGTTAATAGGTTAGTCCCAAAAAGTAATATAAAAGTGTAAAATAAAGCCCAATATGGTCCAAAACAGTAGATAATATAGCATGGAGCAATCAAAAATTATAGATACGTTGGAGACGTATCAGGCATCCCCAAGCTTAATTCTTGCTCGTCCTCGAGTAGGTAATTGATAAAAAGATAATTTTTGACGCGGAGTGCTACTTGGCATAATTTCAATGTAACTCTTCTTAATTGTGGTACGAATATTCAGATCCGAAAGATTCAAGACAAAAGTTCATATTGACATAAAAATAATAATACTTTAAGCATACTAACTAAGCAATTATGTCTTCTCAAAATAACATGGCCAAAGAAAGTTCATCCCTACAAAATCATATGGTTTAGTCATGCTCCAATTTCATCACACAAGAATGCTCTCATCACGCACAACCCCGATGACAAGCCAAGCAATTGTTTCATACTTTAGTAATCTCAAACTTATAAACCTTCACGCAATACATGAGCGTGAGCCATGGACATAGCACTATGGGTGGAATAGAATATGATGATGGGGGTTATGTGGAGGAGACAAAAAGGAGAAAGTCTCACATCAACGAGGCTAATTAATGGGCTATGGAGATGCCCATCGATTGATGTTAATGCAAGGAGTAGGGATTGCCATGCAACGGATGCACTAGAGCTATAAATGTATGAAAGCTCAACAAAATGCAACTAAGTGGGTGTGCATCCAACTTTCTTGCTCATGAAGACCTAGGGCACTTGAGGAGGCCCATTGTTGGAATATACAAGCCAAGTTCTATAATGAAAAATTCCCACTAGTATATGAAAATGACAAAATGAGACATTCTCTATCATGAAGATTATGGTGCTACTTTGAAGCACAAGTGTGGCAAAGGATAATAGCATTGTCCCTTCTCTCTTTTTCTCTCAATTTTTTTTGGGGGCCTTTTCTCTTCTTTTTTATGGCCTCTTTTCTCCCCTTTTTTCTTTTTTTTTATATATATTCCTCACTTGGGACAATGCTCTAGAAAATGATGATCATCACACTTCTATTTATTTACAACTCAATGATTACAACTCGATACTAGAACAAGGTATGACTCTATATGAATGCCTCCGTGCGGTGCAGGGATATGCAATGAACCAAGAGTGACATGTATGAAATAATTATGAACGGTGGCTTTGCCACAAATACTATGTCAACTACATGATCATGCTAAGCACTATGACAATGATGAATGTGTCATGATGAACGGAATGGTGGAAAGTTGCATGGCAATATATCTCGGAATGGCTATGGAAATGCCATAATAGGTAGGTATGGTGGCTGTTTTGAGGAAGATATAAGGAGGTTTATGTGTGAAAGAGCGAATCATATCACGGGGTTTGGATGCACTTGGTGAAGTTTGCACCAACTCTCAATGTGAGAAAGGGCAATACATCTTGACATCAAGAGGCTAGCAATGATGGAAGGGTGAGAGTCGTATAATCCATGGACTCAACATTAGTCATAAAGAACTCATATACTTATTGCAAAATCTACAAGCCATCAAAACCAAAGCACTATGCGCATGCTCCTAGGGGATAGATTGGTAGGAAAAGACCATCGCTCAGTCCCGACCGCCACTCATAAGGAGGACAATCAAAGAACACATCATGTTTCAAATTTGTTACATAACGTTTACCATACGTGCATGCTACGGGACTTGCAAACTTCAACACAAGTATTTCTCAATTTCACAACTACTCAACTAGCATGACTCTGATATTATTACCTCCATATCTCAAAACAATCATCAAGCATCAAACTTTTCTTAGTATTCAACACACTCATAAGAAAGATTTTATTATTCTTGTATATCTAGCATATCAAGATTATTTAAGAAAATTACCATGCTATTTAGGACTCTCAAAATAATCTAAGTGGAGCATGAGAGATCAATAGTTTCTTTAAAACAAATCCACCACCGTGCTCTAAAAGATATAAGTGAAGCACTAGAGCAAAACTATATAGCTCAAAAGATATAAGTGAAGCACATAGAGTATTCTATCAAATTCCAATTCATGTATGGCTCTCTCAAAAGGTGTGTACAGCAAGGATGATTGTGGTAAACTAAAAAGCAAAGACTCAAATCATACAAGACGCTCCAAGTAAAACACATATCATGTGGTGAATAAAATATAGCTCCAAGTAAAGTTACCGATGGAAGTGGGCCGAAAGAGGGGATGCCTTCCGGGCATACCCAAGCTTTGACTTTTGGTGTCCTTGGATTATCTTGGAGGTGCCATGGGCATCCCCAAGCTTAGGCTCTTGCCACTCCTTGTTCCATAATCCATCAAAATATTTCACCCAAAACTTGAAAACTTCACAACACAAAACTCAACAGAAATCTCGTGAGCTCCGTTAGCGAAAGAAAACAAAAGACCACTTCAAGGTACTGTAATGAACTCATTCTTTATTTATATTGGCCACCTCCTTTCTTTCTTGACGGGGGGTCCAAGTCTCCTGGATCATATTCGGTGAGAAAATCGCGTTCCCGAAGGTTTCATTCCGTTTGGACTCCGTTTGGTATTCCGTTTCTTCGAAACTCTGAAATAGGCAAAAAACAGCAAATCTGGGCTGGGCCTCTGGTTAATAGGTTAGTCCCAAAAGTAATATAGAAGTGTAAAATAAAGCCCAATATGGTCCAAAATAGTAGATAATATAGCATGGAGCAATCAGAAATTATAGATACGTTGGAGACGTATCATGTTCCTCCACAATGGAAGCGCCTCGTAGCACTTCCAATGAGATTATCCGGTGCCTCACGGGTGGACAGAGGTCACGGTGCAATAAACACACCTCCTTCTTTGAAGGAGGTTGCTCACCGGATTCCGAGCCGTATAGGTCTCCGGGACCGTGTGTCAGTGAGGCGAACTGAATATGGCCCCCATCGCCAGTCTCCATGGGGATTTGCTCCCCCATATGTCCGACGGCCAAGGTTTTACCCTCTGGCGCCACCCTGACGGCCTCCTGAACCTCTCCCTGGCCTGGGAAGGTCCTTCAGGACAGCACCTCGCTGTCGCCCTTGGCCTTGGGAGAGTAAGCAGCCGGCGATGACTCGCTGGCCACCGCCTTTGAATCCAGCGAACCTCCTGATGGGGATCGCAGGGAGCTGTCGTGGGCCGGACTGCAATTGCATAATTTAACATGTTAAGTCTACGAAGTGGAGAGGCCAGATATATGGACGCATCCGGGTTTTTTAGTACTCACGATTCGGCCAGGGGCTTGTCTCGGGGGCGTGGTTCTGGGCTGCTGTCGACATCCCACGTGGAGTTATCCGTGAGGGAGCCCTTCCCCCTCTTGGACACCTCTGCCTCCAGATTTGTGGAGGCTGCCCTCTTATTCCTTCCTCCCTCAGGGGGGAGTTGCTTTCCTCCTCCTCCTCGTCGTCGTCTTCGGCGGCGGAGGTGTGAGTCTCGTCGTCTTCGAACGTCACGTCCGAAGAACCCTTGCGACAGAAGCCACTTCTGGCCCCCTTGGCCTTCTTCTCCGGCGCCTTGTACGGCGCCGGGACCAGCATCTTCATTAGAAGAGGAATTGCTGGCTCCTTGGGCAGCGGAGCCGGACATCGAATCCGCTCCGCCTTCTTTGTCCAGCCCTGAAAAAATAATAAATGGTGAGACTTAGATATCTTCCCTGAACAAGCAAGTAAAGGATACACCTTGAAACGGGAAAGACTTACCGCCTGGCCGGGATGTGTCGAGGAGCATGCTCACGGTCTTGGTCATCTCCGGTGGCGTCTCGTTGCCCTTGAAGAGCACCTTCCAGATATCTTCGTGTGTGGTTCCGTAGAACCATTGCAAGGTCTGGTGCTCGGCCGGATCGAACTCCCGTAAGTGGCAAGTCTGGCTCTGGAATGGAAGGATCCGGCGAACTAGAATCACCTGGATCACATTAACGAGCTTGATGTTCTTGTCCACCATGCTCTGGATGCGCATTTGCAGCGTAGTCAGCTCGTTCGATGAACACCAATTCAGGCCCTTCTCTAGCAAGGAGGTGAGCCGCATTAGGGCTCCGGACTGGAATTCGGGAGCCACAGCCCAGGTGGCATCGCGGGGCTCTGTGACATAGAACCACAGTTGTTTCCACCCTTTGACGGTCTCCACAAAGGTACCTTTGGGCCATGTGACGTTGGGCATCTTGCTCACCATGGCGCCTCCGCACTCTGCTTGTTGACCATCCACCACCTCCGGCTTCACGTTGAAGATCTTAAGCCACAGTCCGAAGTGGGGTGGAATGCGAAGGAAGGCCTCGCACACGACAATAAATGTCGAGATGTTGAGGAAAGAGTTTGGGGCTAGATCATGGAAATCTATCCCGTAATAGAACATGAGTCCGCGGACGAAAGGGTGGAGAGGAAACCCTAACCCGCGGATGAAGTAGGGGATGAACACCACCCTCTCATCGGGCTTCGGGGTAGGGACGATCTGCCCCTCGGCCGGAAGCCGGTGGGCGATTTCTTTGGCCAGATACCCAGCCTCCCGAAGCTTGGTGATGTCCTTCTCCTTGACGGAG
The DNA here is from genome assembly GCA_021605145.1 of Aegilops bicornis. Lineage (NCBI taxonomy): Eukaryota > Viridiplantae > Streptophyta > Magnoliopsida > Poales > Poaceae > Aegilops > Aegilops bicornis. Next base: position 768,386 of record JAHIAL010000079.1, read on the forward strand.
GAGGCCATCCACTTGCCTTGCACTCCAGATCCGGACATGGTCGAGTGCTTTCTTAAGGCGGAAAAGATGAGGACTTGGCGCTGGAGCTCGAGAATGGGAGGGCACAGAGAGAGAAGGTGTGGGTGAAAGAGGAGAATCCTTATTTCCTTATAAAGGCAGTAAATACCAAGCGCCTCCCCACTCGCCTTAAAACTCGCCTGTTCCCAAGGGCTGTGCAGACGGCACGGTTGGATTACCCATGCCCGTATTGGTGAGAATCCCGTAATAAGGGGACACGACCTCTGCTGCGACAAGACGTGCCAATAGAAGCCGCATCTTGAAATATGAAGCGACAGACTGAAAAACGGTTCGAAATAATAACCGTGCAGGGACGTGATGTCACGCTACAAAAAGTTGTTAGCAGATTGGACTCGTGAAGTATTGTACCCTCTGCGGTGGTGTGTGGTACTTGCTTTATAGAGCCGAACACGTTTGTTGTGTTCGAAGACTGTGTTGGAGTATTCGGAGAAGGAACCCGCCTTGCAATGCCGAAGATAATCTGCACGCCGGACACCTCGTCATTGAAGCCTGGTTCAGGGACTACTGAGGGAGTCCTAGATTAAGGGGTCCTCGGGCGTCCGGACTATAGTACGTGGGCCGGACTGATTGGCTGTGAAGATACAAGACCGAAGACTTTCTCCCGTGTCCGGATGGGACTCTCCTTGGCGTGGAAGGCAAGCTTGGTGCCCTGATGTGAAGATTCCTTTCTCTGTAACCGACTTTGTATAACCCTAGTCCCCTCCAGTGTCTATATAAACCGGAGGACTTAGTCCATAAAAAAGGATCAGAATCAAAGTCATATAGGCTAGACTTTTAGGGTTTAGCCATTACGATCTCGAGGTAGATCAACTCTTGTAATACTCATATTCATCAAGATCAATCAAGCAGGAAGTAGGGTATTACCTCCATAGAGAGGTTCCGAACCTGGGTAAACATCGTGTCCCCTGTCTCCTGTTACCATCGACTTTAGACGCACAGTTCGGGACCCCCTACCCGAGATCCACCGGTTTTGACACCGACAGCCCCCCATTTCCTTCTCTCCTTCCTCTTCCCTTTTCCCCCCTCCGGAAATAAGGAAAGGGGGGAGTCGAATTGGGGAGGACCCCAATAAGGATTCCTCCTACTTGGGGCGCCCCATGGCTGCCTCTCCTCCCCTCCCACCTATATACGATGGGGAGGCGCCTAGAACACACAACATCTATTCCTAACTGTGTGGTGCCCCTCCATAGTTTATGCCTCCGGTCATATCTTCGTAGTGCTTAGGCGAAGCCCCTGCGCGGATCACATCACCATCCGCCCGTCGTCTTGTGGAACTCATCTACTTCCTCGACACCTTCTTTGGATCAACAGGGCGAGGGACGTCATCGCGCTGAACGTGTGCAGAACTCGGAGGTGTCGTACATACGGTACTTGATCGGTCGGAGCTAGAAGAAGTTCGACTACATCAACTGCATTGTCAAACGCTTCCGCTTTTGGACATACTCTTCTTCCTCGTTGCTATGCATCTCCTAGATAGATCTTGCATGAGCGTAGGAATTTTTTTGAAATTGCATGCTACGTTGCCCAACATTTGGGTCATCCAAAGTAACTGAGCACAATATGATCCCACGGCAATGTATTCCACTTCTGCGGTGGATAATGATACCGAGTTTTGTTTCTTGGAGGACCAAGACACAAGGGATCTACCAAGAAATTGAGATGTACCCAATGTTTATTTTCTATCAACCTTGTCACCAGCATAGTCTGAGTCGGAATAGCCAACAAGATCAAAAGATGACCTCTTAGGGTACCAAATGCCCAAATTTGGTGTATGAATCAAATATATCACTATCCTTTTCATGGCTTAAGATGACATTCTTTTGGGGCCGCTTGATACCGTGCACACATGCACACACTTAGCATAATGTCGGGACGGGAGGCACATAGATACAATAAAGAACCAATCATAGATTGGTAAACCTTTTGGTCAACCGGGTTGCCATCCTTAGCCAAGTCAAGATGTCCACTAGTAGGCATGGGTGTTTTCATACCTTTGCTTTCTTGCATGTTGAATCTATTGAGTAGATCCTTGGTATACTTTGTTTGTGAGACAAAGGTACCTTCCTTAGTTTCCCTACTTGCAAACCAAGGAAAAATTTGAGTTCACACATCATAGACATCTCAAACTTCTCCGACATCAACCTTCCAAATTTCTCACTAAAATGTGGGTTAGTAGAACCAAATATGATATCATCAACAGAGATTTGGCACACAAATAGTTCTCCATTAACCATTTTAGTGAAGAGAGCTGAATCATTTTTTCCAATTTCAAAATCTTTCTCAATAAGAAACTTAGTCAAGCATTTATACCAAGCTCTAGGGGCTTGTTTAAGACCATAAAGAGATTTATGAAGTTTGTAGACATGGTTTGGTTTCTTGGGATTAATGAGTTGGGAGGTTGTTTAACATAAACTTCCTCCTCAATTTCACCATTTAGAAAAGCACTTTGAATATCCCTTTGATACAAAGTGATATCATGGTGATTGGCATAACCAAGTAAAATGCGAATGGACTCAAGTCTAGCAACGGGGTCATATGTCTCACCATAGTCCATAACTTCGACTTGAGTGTAGCCTTGAGTGTTGGGGGACGTAGCAATAATTCTAAAAAATTCCTACGTGTCACCAAGATCAATCTAGGAGAAGCTAGCAACGAGAGAGAGGGAGTGCATGTTCATACCCTTGAAAATCGCTAAGCGGAAGCGTTACAAGAACGCGGTCGATGGAGCCGTACTCGCGGCGATTCAAATCGCGGAAGATCCGATCTAGCACCGAACGGACGTATGCCACCGCTGCTCAACACACGTGAGCAGGGACATCTCCTCCTTCTTGATCCAGCAAGGGGAGAGGAGAAGTTGAGGGAGAACTCCAGCAGCACGACGGCGTGGTGGCGACGGAGCTCGTGGTTCTCCGATAGAGCTTCGCTAAGCACTACGGAGGAGGAGAGGGTTGCGCCCGACGAAGGGGTGCGGCTGCCCTCTCTCTCCCTCACTATATATAGGGGGAAGGGGGAGGAGGAGGCTCCCTAGGGTTTCCCTAGGGGAGGGGCGACGGCGGCCACAGGGGAACCTAGATGGGTTTGGGTGCCCCCACCCCTAGGAAACTTGCCCCCAAGCCAGGAGGGGTGGCTGCCCTAGGGGAGGCACCCCCACCTCTCCAGGTTATGTGAGATGGGGTGGGAGGGGCGCACAACCCCTTAGTGGGCTGATGTGCCCCCTCCCCTTGGCCCATAAGCCCCCCCCCCCATGCTTGTCGGGGCCTCCGAAACCCCTTTCGGACACGTTGGTCGTCACCCGGTACCCCCGGAACAATTCTGGACTCCAATACCCTTCGTCCAATATATCGATCTTCACCTCCGGACCATTTTGGAGTTCCTCGTCACGTCTGGGATCTCATCTGGGACTCCGAACAACCTTCGGTAACCACAGACTATTTCCCGTAACAACTCTAGCGTCACTGATGACCCACAAGTATAGGGGATCTATCGTAGTCCTTTCGATAAGTAAGAGTGTCGAACCCAACGAGGAGCAGAAGGAAATGATAAGCGGTTTTCAGCAAGGTATTCTCTCGTAATCTTTGAAATAAGTGGTAACAGATAGTTTTGTGATAAGATAAATTGTAACAAGCAACAAGTAACAAGAGTAAATAAAGTGCGACAGGTGGCCCAATCCTTTTTGTAGCAAAGGACAAGCTGGACAAACTCTTATAATAGGAAAAGCGCTCCGAGGACACATGGGAATATCTTCAAGCCGGTTTTCATCACGTTCATATGATTCAAGGCGGTACTTTGATAATTTGATATGTGGGTGGACGATTGCTTGGGTCTTTGTTCTTACTTGAACAAGCATCCCACTTATGGTTAACCTCTATTGCAAGCATCCGCAACTACAACAAAAGTATTAAGGTAAACCTAACCATAGCATGAAACATATAGATCCAAATCAGCCCCTTACGAAACAACGCATAAACTAGGGTTTAAGCTTCATCACTCTAGCAACCCATCATCTACTTATTACTTCCCAATGCCTTCCTCTAGGCCCAAATAATGGTGAAGTGTTATGTAGTCGACGTTCACATAACACCACTAGAGGCTAGACAACATACATCTCATCAAAATATCGAAAGAATGCCAATTTCACATGACGACTAATAGCAAGACTTCTCCCTTGTCCTCAGGAACAAACGTAACTACTCACAAAGCATATTCATGTTCATAATCAGAGGGGTAATAATATGCATAAATGATCTGAACATATAATCCTCCACCAAATAAACCAACTAGCATCAACTACAAGGAGTAATCAACACTACTAGCAACCTACTAGCACCAATCCCGGACTTGGAGACAAGAATTGGATACAAGAGATGAACTAGGGTTTTGAGAGGAGATGGTGCTGGTGAAGATGTTGATGGAGATTGCCCTCTCCCGATGAGAGAAGCGTTGGTGATGACGATGGCGATGATTTCCCCCCTCCGGAGAAGTATCCCCGGCGAGCAGCTCTTCCGAGCCCTAGATTGGTTCCGCCATGAGTTCCGCCTCGTGGCGGCGGAGTCTCGTCAGCTTGCTTATTATTTTTTCTTGATGAAAGACTTCATATAGGAGAAGATGGGCGTCGGGAGAGCCACCGGGGGCCCACGAGGTAGGGGCGCATGCAGGGCGCCCCACCCTCGTGAGCGGTGTGGGCCCCCGGCCTTCATCTTTGGCGACGATTTTTCTTTATTTATTTTAAGATATTCCGTGGAGTTTCGGACTTTTGGAGTTCTGTGAATAGGTCTCCAATATTTGCTCCTTTTCCAGCCATTGAATTCCAGTATCGGCATTCTCCCTCTTCATGTAAACCTTGTAAAATAAAAGAGAATAGCCATAAGTATTGTGACATAACGTGAAATAACAGCCCATAATGCGGTAAATATCGATATGAAAGCATGATGCAAAATGGACGTATCAACTCCCCCAAGCTTAGACCTCGCTTGTCCTCAAGCGAAAAGCCGATAACAATAAATATGTCCTCATGTTTAGAGGTAGAGGCGTCGATAAAAATAAAATACGGACATGAAGGCATCATGGTTGTTCTCATAACAGCAACACATATAGATTTTGTCATATGATTACTTATGTTCAAGTGATGATCTTTTCACAATGCAAAATTATGAATCAGAAACCTTATTGAGCACCAATAAATTATAACCTCAGTCATTGAAGCAATTGCAATTTATCATAACATCGGAAAGAGTCTATGTCAGAGCTTAAAAGCAAGTCCACATACTCAACTATCATTTAGTCCTTCATAATTGCTAACACTCACGCAATACTTGTGGGTACGGAGTTTTAATGGGACCACGAGAGAAAGATAGGGGCTTATAGTTTTGCCCCACAACCTTTTACCTTAAGGGTAATGTCAACAATAATAATTCATGCTCCCCTACATCCAATTAGATATATATATATATATATATATATATATATATATATATATATATATATATATATATATATATATATATATATATGTATGTATGTATGTATGTATATGTATATATATATACATATATATATATCATGTTCTTTCCAACATATTTGGGCTTGCCAAAGGATAAAATGACAAAGGAAAGGTGAAGATCACCGTGACTCTTGCATAAGGTAGAGAATAATAATAAAAGATAGGCCCTTCACAGAGGGAAGCAGAGGTTGCCATGTGCTTTTATGGTTGGATGCACAAAATCTCAATGCGAAAGAACGTCACTTTATATTGCCCCTTGTGATATGAACCTTTATTATGCAGTCCGTCGCTTTTATTACTTCCACATCACAATATCGTATAAAGCTTATTTCTCCCACACCAATCAATCATACATGTTTAGAGCAATTTTTATTGCTTTGCACCGATGACAACTTACTTGAAAGATCTTACTCAATCCATAGGTAGATATGGTGGACTCTCATGGCAAAACTGGTTTAAGGGTATTTGGAAGCACAAGTAGTATCTCTACTTGGTGCTGAGAATTTGGCTAGCATGAGGGGGAAAGGCAAGCTCAACATGTTAGAGGATCCATGACAACATACTTTATCTCAGATATAAGAAAACATAACTCATCACGTTGTCTTCCTTGTCCAACATCGACTCTTTAGCATGTTATATTTTAATGAGTGCTCCCAATCATAAAAGATGTCAATGATAATATATCTATATGTGAAACCTCTCTTTCCTTATTACTTCCTATTAATTGCAACGATGACCAAAGCTATTTTTTCCAACTCCCAACAACTTTTAATCATCATACTCTTTCTATGTGAAGTCATTACTCTCAATAAGATCAATATGAACTCTTTGTTTCTTTTTATTCTTTTTCTTCTTTCTTTTCTTTTATTCACCCAAGATCATGGCAAAATAATCAAGCCCTTGACTCAACACTAAACTTTATTATATATATATATATAGCTCACGGACTCGATTACGTAGAGAGATCATAAAGCAAAACTCAAAACTAGATCATGCCATGACTTTATTCTACTAAATCAAGATACTACTAAAAGGATCGAACTAAGAAAAACGGTAAAGATAGGAGATGTGATGGTGATACGATCAGGGCACCTCCCCAAGCTTGGCAGTTGCCAAGGGGAGTGCCCATACCCATGTGATTATGTCTCCTTCTTCGGGGTTGGTGAAATATTCTTGGCGATGATGCCCTTTAGGATGTGATTCTCCTCTTCAAGCTTGTTAAATTGCTGCTTGAGGTCCATTATTTCCTTTAAGCTTTCCCAGAATCGCTAAGGCTCCTTGCACCCAAGGGTGTTGCATAGTCAAGGGTGAACAAGTGACACTCCTCTTCATATTTTCATAAGAAAGAAATATAACATTGGAAGGGATAACCGAGTTTGGAATAGCTGAGCTCTGTAGTTCCCCAATCATGAACCCAACTCGGAGGCGAGAGGTGACTTCTTGATCCTCCATGGCATCTACCCTCATCAAGTCAGCCTCTATCTCTTCCTCCGTTGCTGGCCCAAAGTGGTCAGCGTCGCTGTTTGCCCTTGGTTCCGGTGCCGGATTAGATACCCGGCTCTCCCCGACTGACTCTTGAGAAGACATCTTGCTCTAATCTGCAGCAGCAACAGCTCAAAACAAAAACAGAGGATATTTGCGTGATACGGGAGTCAAAACCTTCGGGAGAATATATAATGAATTTTTACCGACCAAAATACGTATCGTGCAAGAAAACGGAGTCCGGAAGGCACACGAGGTGCTCACGAGGTAGGGGCGCACGCACCACCCTCGTGGGGCCCTCGTGTCCTTCCCGGACTACTACTTATTTTCTATTTTCTAAATATTCCAAAACGGAGAAATATTGCCTTAAAAATTGTTTTGGAGTCGGTTTACTTACCATACCACATACCTATTCCTTTTGAAGTCCAAACGGTCTCGAAAGTGTCCCTTATGTTTTCCTCCCGGTTACGGTTTCAATAATATTGGTTTCAACATTTATGGGATTACCTGAAATATAATGTTTGATCCTTTGACTGCTTACCACCTTCGATTTGTGCCTCGAAGTTGTTGATTTTATGGCACCGAACGATAGACCTCCTCGATAACGTAGGGACCTTCCAATTTAGAGAGAAGTTTTGCTGCAAAAATCTTAAACGAGAGTTGTATAGCAATACATAATCACCTACATTAAACTCACGCTTTTGTATCATTTTGTCATGCCATCTTTTAACTTTTTCTTTAAACAACTTGGCATTTTCATAAGCTTGGGTTCTCCATTCATCAAGTGAGCTAATATCAAATAACCTCTTCTCACCGCAAGTTTGAAATCATAGTTGAACTCTTTAATAGCCCAATATGCCTTATGTTCTAGTTCGAGAGGTAAGTGACATGCTTTTCCATAAACCATTTTAAACGGAGACATACCCATAGGATTCTTATATGCAGTTCTATAGGCCCATAATGCATCATCAAGTTTCTTGGACAAATTCTTCCTAGACCTATTAACAGACTTTTGCAAAATTAATTTGAGCTCTCTACTACTCAATTCTACTTGACCACTAGATCATGGGTGATAAGGAGATGCAATTCTATGATTAACGTCATATTTAGCAAGCATTTTACGGAAAGCACCATGAATAAAATGTGAACCACCATCGGTTATTAAATATCTAGGGACTCCAAACCTCGGAAAAATAACTTCCTTAAGCATTTTAATAGAAGTGTTATGATCAAGACTACTAGCTGGAATAGCTTCTACCCACTTAGTAACGTAATCAACAAAGAACCAAAATGTGTGTATATCCATTAGAGGCAGGAAAAGGTCCCATATAATCAAAGCCCCAAACATCAAATGGTACAATAACAAGTGAATAATTCATCAGCATTTCTTGACGTCTACTAATATTACCAATTCTTTGACATTCATCGAAAGACAAAACAAACTTACGGGCATCTTTGAAGAGAGTGGGCCAAGAAAAACCGGATTGCAATACCTTATGTGCGATTCATCTCTCCGGTGGTGTCCTCCATAAGCCTCGGAGTGGCACTTGCATAGGATCTATTCCTGTTCATGCTCAGGTACACAACGTCTAATAACACCATCTACTCCTTCTTTATAAAGATGTAGGTCATTCCAAAAGTAATGTCGCAAATCATAGAAAAACTTTTTCTTTTGTTGGTATGTGAAGCTAGGTGGTATAAATTTAGCAACAATATAATTAGCATAATCAGCATACCATGGAGTGCTACGAGAAGTGCTTATGACATTTAATTGCTCATCAGGAAAGCTATCATCAATAGGTAGTGGGTCATCAAGAACATTCTCTAACCTAGATAAGTTATCTGCAACGGGGTTCTCAGCTCCCTTTCTATCAACAATATGCAAATCAAATTCTTGCAGCAAGAGAACCCATCTAATAAGTCTAGGTTTAGCATCTTTCTTTTCCATAAGATATTTAATAGCAGCATGATCATTGTGAATAGTTACTTTAGAATCAACAATATAGGGTCTGAATTTATCACAAGCAAATACAACTGCTAAAAGTTCCTTTTCGGTAGTAGCAAAATTTCTTTGAGCATTGTCTAGAGTCTTACTACCATAATGGATAACATTTAATTTCTTATCAACTCTTTGCCCTAGAACAACACCTACAGCATAATCACTAGCATCACACATAATTTCAAAGGGTAAATTCCAATCGGTGGCTGAACAACAAAAAGTGAGACTAATGCTTTCTTAAGTATTTCAAATGCTTCTACACAATCATCATCAAAGACAAATGGTACATCTTTTTGCAATAAATTAGTCAGAGGCCGAGAAATTTTTGAGAAGTCCTTAATGAACCTCCTATCAAATCCGGCGTGACCAAGTAAACTTCTTATACCTTTGATGTCCTTGGGACATGGCATCTTTTCAATAGCATCACCCTTGGCTTTATCAACTTCAATACCTCTTTCGTAAACCTTGTGCCCCAAGACAATACCTTCATTAACCATAAAGTGGCACTTTTCCCAATTCAAGACAAGATTAGTTTCTTCACATCTCTGCAAAACTCGATCAAGATTGCTCAAGCAATCATCAAAAGAGGAACCATAGACGGAAAAATCGTCCATGAAAACCTCACAAATTTTTTCACAAAAATCAGAGAACATAGCCATCATGCATCTTTGAAAGGTAGCAGGTGCATTACATAAACCAAAAGGCATACGTCTATAAGCAAAAGTTCCAAAAGGGCAAGTAAAAGTAGTCTTTGATTGATCTTTAGCCGACACAGGTATTTGAGAGAAACCAGAATAACCGTCTAGAAAGCAGTAATGTGTATGTTTGCATAATCTTTCTAGCATTTGATCAATAAAAGGTAAGGGGTAATGATCTTTCTTAGTAGCTTTATTTAATTTGCGAAACCAATTACCATCCTATAACCTCGTGATAATTCTTTGCGGGATCAATTCATCTTTATCATTAGGGACAACAGTAATACCTCCCTTCTTAGGGACACAATGGACAGGACTTACCCATCGACTATCGAATCGGATAAATTATACACGCCTCCGTAAGCTTGAGTATTTCTTTTCTTACCACTTCTTTCATTTTAGGATTCAAGCGTCGTTGAGGATCACGAACTGGTTTGACATCCGCTTCAAATTTATTTTATGTTGACTTAAAGTGGGACTAATGCCCTTAATATCATCAAGAGTATATCCAATAGCGACACGGTGCTTCTTCGTAGTTTTCAATAATCTTTCTTCTTCATGCTCGAAAGGTTAGCACTAATAATAACGGGATATATTTTCTTTTCATCAAGATAAGCATATTTAAGATTATCGTGCAACGGTTTAAGCTCAAACACGGATCACCCTTGGGTGGAGGGATCCCCTAAGTTTCAACAGCAAATTGTGTTGCGAATAGGTTCTTGTTTAAAGAATACTTCATCTATTTCCTTCTTTCATTCATGAACATATCATTTTAATGGTCTAGCAAATAGTGTTCTAAAGGATCGCTAGGAGGCACGGCAGTAGAAGAAAGACTAATAATTTCATCCTTACTAGGAAATTCTTCCTCACGATGTTGTTTACTAAATTTAGAGAAATTAAACTCATGAATCATATCATCCAAGCCAATAGTAACAACATTCTTTTCGCAATCTATCTTAGCATTAACAGTGTTCAAGAAGGGTCTACCAAATATAATGGGACAAAAGCTATCCTGTGGGGAACAGAGAACAAGAAAATCAGCGGGATATTTGGTTTTCCCACACAAAACTTCAACATCTCTAACAATTCCCACTTGGTGAAATAGTATCTCTATTGGCAAGTTTAATTGTGACGCTAATTTCTTCTAACTCAGGTAGGTGCAATTTCATGCTTGATTTCTTTATACAAGTTATAATGTATAACACTAGCACTAGCACCCATATCACATAAGCCATGATAACAATGGTCTCCTATTTTAACAGAAATAACAGGCACGCCTACCACAGGTCTATGTTTATCTTTAACGCTAGGTTTAACAATTCTAGCAGATTCACCACAGAATTGAATAACATGCCCATCAATATTATCAGATTAACAATAGCAATATTAGGTTCTACTTTGATTTGCTCAGGAGGTGCATAAGTTCTAATATTGCTTTTACGAACAACAGTTGAAGTTTTAGCATGATCCTTTATTCTAACAGGGAAGGGTGGTTTCTCAACATAAGAAGTGGGAACAATAGGATCATTATAAGTGACAATCTTTCCTTCAAATTTAATAGGTGCAGCTACTTTTACTTCTATGGGAGGATGATATTGAAACCACTTCTCCTTGGGGAGATCAACATAAGTAGCAAAAGATTCACAGAGAGAAGCTACTATCTCAGAGTCAAGTCCATATTTAGTGCTAAACTTACGGAAAATATCGGTATCCATAAAAGATTTAACACAATCAAACTTAGGTGTCATACCTGACTCCTTACCTTCATCGAGATCCCAATCTTCAGAGTTGCGTTTAATTCTATCCAATAAATCCCATCTGAATTCAATAGTCTTCATCATAAAAGAGCCAAAGACAAGAAGTATCGAGCATGGTGCGATTATTATCGAAAGCCGAGCATAAAAATTCTGAAGGATTGTCACTCTTGAGAGCTCATGATTGGTCCATGAATATAACATTGATTTAAGCCTCCCCCAAGCTTGAGCGATGCTTTCTCCTTTTCGAGGCCAAAAATTATATATATAATTGCGATCACGATGAACAAGATGCATAGGGTAATACTTTTGATGAAATTCCAATTTCAATCTTTTATAGTTCCATGATCTCATATCATCACATAGCCTATACCATGTCAATGCGTCTCCCTTCAAAGATAAAGGGAAGACCTTCTTCTTAGCAACGCTATCGGGTATACCTGCAAGCTTAAATAATCCACAAACTTCATCCACATATATTAAGTGCTCATCAGATGCTATGTTCCATCTCACCGTAAAAGGATTAGCTAGCAGTTTTTCCATCATACCCAAGGAAATTCAAAAGGAGTTTCATTTTCAATAGGTTCAGTAGGTTGAGGAGCAACTCTTTGCTCTCTTGGATGGGGTGAAGATACCCCGAACAAGCCCCTCGAGAATTACTTTCCATAGTAACAAGTGATGATGAAATTTCAGCACACTATATAAATTTTTTCCTTACCAAATTCCACCTTCCAAAGGCGCTACACTCCGGCAACGCGCCAGAAAGAGTCTTGATGACCCACAAGTATAGGGGATCTATCGTAGTCCTTTCGATAAGTAAGAGTGTCGAACCCAACGAGGAGCGTAAGGAAATGATAAGCGGTTTCAGCAAGGTATTCTCTGCAAGTACTTTGAAATAAGTGGTAATGAGATAGTTTTGTGATAAGATAAATTGTAACGAGCAACAAGTAACAAGAGTAAATAAAGTGCAGCAAGGTGGCCCAATCCTTTTTGTAGCAAAGGACAAGCCTGGACAAACTCTTATAATAGTAAAAGCGCTCCCGAGGACACATGGGAATATCGTCAAGCCAGTTTTCATCACGTTCATATGATTAGCGTTCGGTGCTTTGATAATTTGATATGTGGGTGGACCAGTTGCTTGGGTGCTGTTCTTACTTGAACAAGCATCCCACTTATGGTTGACCTCTATTGCAAGCATCCCATAACTACAACAAAAGTATTAAGGTAAACCTAACCATAGCATGAAACATATGGATCCAAATCAGCCCCTTACGGCTAAACAACGCATAAACTAGGGTTTAAGCTTACTGTCACTCTAGCAACCCATCATCTACTTATTACTTCCCAATGCCTTCCACTAGGCCCAAATAATGGTGAAGTGTTATGTAGTCGACGTTCACATAACACCACTAGAGGCTAGACAACATACATCTCATAAAAATATCGAACGAATACCAATTTCACATGACTACTAATAGCAAGACTTCTCCCTTGTCCTCGAGAACAAACGTAACTACTCACAAAGCATATTCATGTTCATAATCGGAGGGGTAATAATATGCATAAAGGATCTGAACATATAATCTTCCACCAAATAAACCAACTAGCATCAACTACAAGGAGTAATCAACACTACTAGCAACCTACTAGCACCAATCCCGCACTTGGAGACAAGAATTGGATACAAGAGATGAACTAGGGTTTTGAGAGGAGATGGTGCTGGTGAAGATGTTGATGGAGATTGCCCTCTCCCGATGAGAGGAGCGTTGGTGATGATGATGGCGATGATTTCCCTCCCGAAGGGAAATATCCCCGGCGAACAGCTCTCACGGAGCCCTAGATTGGTTCCGCCAAGGTTCACTCGTGGCGGCGGAGTCTCGTCCCAAAGGTTGCTTATTATTTTTTCTTGACGAAAGACTTCATATAGGAGAAGATGGGCGTCGGAGAGCCACCGTGGGGCCCACGAGGTAGGGCGCGCCACCCACCTCGTGAGCAGTGGTGTGGGCCCCTGGCCTTCATCTTTGGCGACGATTTTTCTTTATTTATTTTAAGATATTCCGTGGAGTTTCAGGACTTTTGGAGTTCTTGAATAGGTCTCCAATATTTGCTCCTTTTCCACCCAGAATTCCACCGCCGGCATTCTCCCTTTTCATGTAAACCTTGTAAAATAAAAGAGAATAGCCATAAGTATTGTGACATAACGTGAAATAACAGCCCATAATGCGATAAATATCGATATGAAAGCATGATGCAAAATGGACGTATCGGTCGCCGAACCTTAAGTGTGTAGACCCTACGAGTTCGGGAACCATGCAGACATGACCGAGACACCTCTCCGATCAATAACCAATAGCGGGATCTGGATACCCATATTGGTTCCCACATGTTCCACGATGATCTCATCGGATGAACCACGATGACGGGGATTCTATTAATCCCATATACAATTCCCTTTGTCTATCGGTATGTTACTTGCCCGAGATTCGATCGTCGATATCCCTATACCTTGTCCAATCTCGTTACCGGCAAGTCTCTTTACTCGTTCCGTAACGCATGATCCCGTGACTAACTCCTTAGTCACACTGACCACATTATGATGATGCATTACCGAGTGGGCCCAGAGACACCTCTCCGTCATATAGAGTGACAAATCCCAGTCTCGATTCGTGCCAACCCAACAGACACTTTCGGAGATACATGTAGTGTACCATTACAGTCACCCAGTTACGTTGTGACGTTTGATACACCCAAAGCATCCCTACGGTATCCAGGAGTTGCACAATCTCATGTTCTAAGGAAATGATACTTGACATTGAAAAGCTCTAGTGAACGAACTACACGATCTTGTGCTATGCTTAGGATTGGGTCTTGTCCATCACATCATTCTCCTAATGATGTGATCCCTTTATCAACGACATATAATGTGCATGGTCAGGAAACCACAACCATCCATTGACAAACGAGCTAGTCAACTAGAGGCTCACTAGGGACATACTGTGGTCTATGTATTCACACATGTATTACTGTTTCTGGTTAATACAATTATAGCATGCACAATAGACAATTATCATGAACAAGGAAATATAATAATAACCATTTTATTATTGCCTCTAGGGCATATTTCCAACAATCTCCCACTTGCACTAGAGTCAATAATCTAGTTCACATCACCATGTGATTAACACTCATAGTTCACATCGCCATGTGACTAACACCCAAGAGTTTACTAGAGTCTAATCTAGTTCACGTCACCATGTGAATAAGACTCAATGAGTTTTGGGGTTTGATCATGTTATGCTTGTGAGAGAGGTTTTTAGTCAACGGGTCTGCAACATTCAGATCCGTATGTACTTAGCAAATCTCTATGTCATATTGTAGATGTTGCTACTATGCTCCACTTGGAGCTATTCCAAATGGTTGCTCCACTATACGTATCCGGTTTGCTACTCAGAGTCATCCGGATAGGTGTTAAAGCTTGCATCTACGTAACCCTTTACGCCGTACTCTTTATCACCTCCAAAACCGAGAAACATTTCCTTATTCCTCTAAGGAGAATTTTGACGCTGTCTAATGATCCATTCCTGGAGCACTCTTGTACCCCCTTGCCAGACTCGTGGCAAGGCACATCTCAGGTGTGGTACATAGCATGGCATATCGTATAGAGCCTATGGCTAAGGCATAGGGGACGACCTTCGTCCTTTCTCTTTCTTCTGCCGTGGTCGAGCTTTAAGTCTTAACTTCACACCTTACAACTCAGGCAAGAACTCCTTCTTTGACTGGTCCATTTTGAACTTCTTCAAAATCATGTCAAGGTATGTGCTCTGTGAAAGTCTTATCAGGCGTCTTGATCTATCTCTATAGATCTTGATACCCAATATGTAAGTAGTTTTACCCTGGTCTTCCTTTGAAAAACTTCATTCAAACAACCCTTTATGCTTTCCAGAAATTCTACATCATTTCCGATCAACAATATGTCATCCACATATACTTATCAAAAATGTTGTAGTGCTCCCACTCACTTTCTTGCAAATACAAGTTTCTTGCAAACTTTGTATAAACCCAAAAGCTTTCATCACCTCATCAAAGCGTATGATCCAACTCCGAGGTGCTTGCTCTAGTCCATAGAAGGATCGCTGGAGTTTGCATACCTTTTAGCATCCTTAGGATTGACAAAACCTTCTGGTTGTATCACATACAACCTTTCCTCATGGAAACCATCAAGGAAATTTGTTCTGACATCCATCCGCCTGATTTTGTAAATCAAAATGCAGCAATTGCTAACATAATTCTAGCAGAGTTTAGCATCGCTATGATTGAGAGAGTCTCATCACAGTCAACTCTTTGAACTTGTCGGAAACTTATTTGAGACAAGTCGAAGCTTCACAAATGGTGATATTACCATCGTAGCTTTGTCTTCTTCTTAAAGATCCATTTATTCTCAATGGCTTGTCGATCATCGGCAAGTCCACCAAAGTCCATACTTTGTTCTCATACATGGATCCTATCTCGGATTTCATGGCTTCCAGCCATTTGTTGGAATCTGGGCCCACCATCACTTCTCCATAGCTCATAGGTTCATCGTTGCCCAACAACATGACCTTCAAGACAGGGTTACCACTCAGAAGTTGTACACACCCTTGTCGACCTACAAGGTTCAATAGTAACTTGATCTGAAGCTCCATGATCATCATCATTAGCTTTCTCTTCAACTGAGGTAGGTGCCACAGAAACATCTTTCTATGCTGCGCTACTCTCTGGTTGAAGTAAAGGTTCAACAACCTCATCAAGTTCTATCTTCCTCCCACTCAATTCTTTCGAGAGAAACTCTTTCTCGAGAAAGGACCTGTTCCTAGCGACAAACACTTTGCCCTCAGATCTGTGATAGAAGGTATACCCAATCAT
Source organism: Aegilops bicornis (assembly GCA_021605145.1). NCBI lineage: Eukaryota > Viridiplantae > Streptophyta > Magnoliopsida > Poales > Poaceae > Aegilops > Aegilops bicornis. Next base: position 784,796 of record JAHIAL010000079.1, read on the forward strand.
CTTCTTTGGGTATTCTATGAAGATACAATTGTAAAAGCTTTGGGTTAGAGCTTTTTTGGTGAAAACCTATCGACATAAAGCATCGCAACCCCAAACCTTAAGAAACAACAACTTAGGTTTCTTGCCAAACCATAGTTCATACGGTGTCGCCTCCATTGCACTCAGATGGTGCCCTATTTAAAGTGAATGTAGTTGTCTCTAATGCATAACCCCAAAATGATAGCGGTAGATCAAGAAGAGACATCATAGATCGCACCATATCCAATAAGGTTCGATTATGACGTTTGGACACACCATTATGCTTTGGTGTTCCAGGTGGCGTCAACTGTGAAACGATTCCACCTTGTCTTAAGTGATTGCCAAACTCATAACTCATATTCTCTCCCCTTGGTCAGATCGTAGGAACTTGATCTTCTTGTTATGATGATTCTCAACTTCACTCTGAAATTGTTTGAACTTTTCAAACGTTTCAGACTTATGCTTCATTAAGTAAATACTAGCACATATGCCCGTGCGTTGCAACGGGAGAGATATTTTGTTTACGACAAGCAACGGAAAAGATAATCGATTGTGTCCAAAAGAACGGTCTCCACACAGCGGTAGGTGGGTGAGCAAGGAGTTGCGATCTTCTCAATCGGACATGTTTGGCCCATGAAATCTTGATAGTGGTGGGTTTGGTAGGCGTGGTGGCGAGCACTCAACTCATGCCTTTTTCTTTTCAAGGCCCTCCATCTCGGGGTTGTGCATGCCTCCTCATTTGGTGGATGTGTGACGACCATCGGGACACGGTTGCTTCGACCACTCTCCTACGACGGTGTAACTGGATGGATTACTAATTACAACGCATAAATCCTCTTTCACAAGCATAAACAGGCATGAATGTCCCTTAATTACGACGGTTTATTCTCTTTGATTATTTTAGTGCTCACCTTAAATTTTTTTAAAGCCTGGACAGTTTTAAAAAATGTGAACATTTATTTTTCGAAAATTCCATAAATTTTTTGAAAAACACAAACAAAATTAGAAACTGGAATAGTTATTGAAATTAAAAAACAATATGTTGAAACCATCAACCTTTTACGAAAACACAACATTATTGAATTTTCAAAAGGAGAACATTCAGAACAATTTTTAAAATGTTTTCTTAGACACAAACATTATTTTGTTTTGAGATATTTTCACTAAAAAAGGAATATTTTTTCATATGGAACATTTTCTAAAATATTATTTATATATATATATATATATCTCGAAAAATTCTAAAATAGAGTCTTTTTAAATGGCAACATTTTTTTAAATTTTGAGGAAATTCCGAAACCAGTTTTTTAAGTTTCTAATATTTTTGAAAATAGGAATAAAATTTTGTAATGCTGATTTTTTTTGAATATTTGAACAAAAATTAAATTCTGAATATATATAGTATATTTTTATTTCAAGTAAAATAAATAATGGGAAAAGGAAAACGAAACACAGGCACAAAAATTTAGTTGAAACGGGCCAGCCCAATCTTGGACGACCTGTGCGTACCTTCAACTATTTGTCGCCTCGTGCGGGAAATAAGGTCTTTTTAACGCATGGGCAGGATAATTACTGGGTTGGCTTTGTTGGGCTGGAGTGCGCCCGGCCCAATTGCGGAATTCTGGAGAAACTGTTTGTCTTTTCTAGTAGATGCACAAAAATTTAGTACCACCTCGGATACACAAAAATTATTTTCGACAGTGAACGGATGAAAATATTGGAGAAACGCACCCTGCTTTATTAGTAGGTATAGATACCCATATCTACTCAATTCATCGGTGAAGGTGAGAAAATAGCGATATCCACCGCACGGGGACCGTACACATCAACATGTATGATTTCCAACAAGTCACTTACCCGTTCCATTGTTCCAGAAAACGGGTTTTAAGTCATCTTGCCAATGAGGCATGGTTCGCATGTGTCAAGTGATTCAAAATCAAGTGACTCCAAAAATCCATCGGCATGGAGGTTCTTCATGCGCTTTACACCAATATGACCTGGCGGCGGTACACAAGAAAATGGTACTATCATTATCAAATCTACATCTTTTGGCATCAATGTTATGAACATGTGTATCACTACGACCGAGATTCAATAAACCATTCACATTGGGTGCATGACCATAGAAGGTGTTATTCATGTAAATAGAATAACCATTATTCTCTGACTTAAATGAATAATCAGATTGCAATAAACATGATCTAATCATGTTCATGCTCAACGCAGACACCAATGCAAACAACATTTATCTAGGTTCAACACTAATCCCGAAGGTAGACGGAGCATGCGATGGTGATCACATCAACCTTGGAAACACATTCAACACACATCGTCACCTCGCCCTTAGCTAGTCTCCGTTTATTCCGTGGCTGTTGTTTGAGTTACCAATCTTAGCAACTGAACCGGTATCTAATACCCAGGTGCTACTAGGAGTACTAGTAAGGTACACATCAATAACACATATATCAAATATACTTTTGTTGAAGTTGCCAGCCTTCTTATCTACCAAGTATTTGAGGCAGTTTCGCTACCAGTGACCATTCCCCTAATAGAAGCACTTCGTCTCGGGTTTTGGGTTCATGGGTTCCTTCACTGGAGCGACAACTAGCTTGCCATTCATGAAGTTTCCCTTCTAGCCCTTGCCCTTCTTGAAACCAGTGTTCTTGTTAACCATCAACACTTGATGCTCCTTCTTGATTTCTACCTTCACGGCCTTAAGCTCGATGAACAGCCTCCGGATTATCTTCCCTTGCATGTTATAGTTCATCACGAAGCTTTAGTAGCTTGGTGATAGTGGTAAGGAGAACTCATCAATCACTCCCTTACCGGAAGATTAACTCCCATTCGATTCAAGCGATTGAAGCACCGAGACATTCTGAGCACATGCTCACTGGTTGAGCTATTCTCCTCCATCTTGTAGGCAAAGATCTTGTCAGAGGTCTCAAACCTCTTAAGACGGGCATGACCCTAAAATACCAATTTTAGCTCTTGGAACATCTCATATGTTCCATGGCGTTCAAAAACGCCTTTGGAGCTCCGATTCTAAGTCGTAAAGCATGGCGCACTAAACTATCAAGTAGTCATCAGAACATGTCTACCAGATGTTCACAACATCCACAAATGACGCTAGAGGGGTTGGCACACTAAGCGGTGCATCAAGGACAGAAGCCTTCTGTGTAGCAGTGAGGACAATCCTCAGACTACGGCCCTAGTCCGCACAATTGCTCACAATATCTTTCAACTTAGTCTTTCTCTAGGAACGTATTAAAGCGAGGGGAGCTAAAGCGCGAGCTATTGATCTACAACATAATTTGCAAAGATAATTTAGACTAAGTTCATGATAATTAAGTTCATCTAATCAAATTGTTTAATGAACTCCCACTCAGATAGACATCCCTCTAGTCATCTAATTGATACATGATCCGAATCGACTAGGCTGTGTCCGATCATCACATGAGACGGACTAGTCATCAACGGTGAACATCTCCATGTTGATCGCATCTACTATACGACTCATGTTCGACCTTTCGATCTCTCGTGTTCCGAGGCCATGTCTGTAGATGCTAGGCTCGTCAAGTCAACCTAAGTGTTTCGCATGTGTAAATCTAGCTTACACCCGTTGTATGCGAACGTTAGAATCTATCACACCCGATCATCACGTGGTGCTTCGAAACAACGAACCTTCGCAATGGTGCACAGTTAGGGGGAACACATTTCTTGAAATATTTAGTGAGGGATCATCTTATTTATGCTACCGTCGTTCTAAGCAAATAAGATGTAAACATGACAAACATCACATGCAAATCATAAAGTGACATGATATGGCCAAAATCATCTTGCACCTTTGATCTCCATCTTCGAGGCGCGACATGATCACCTTCGTCACCGGCATGACACCATGATCACCATCATCGTGATCTCCATCATCGTGTCTTCATGAAGTTGTCTCGCCAACTATTACTTCTACTACTATGGCTAACGGTTAGCAATAAAGTAAAGTAATTACATGGCGTTTACATTAACTCACAGATCATACAATAAATTAAGACAACTCCTATGGCTCCTGCCGGTTGTCATACTCATCGACATGCAAGTCGTGATTCCTATTACAAGAACATGATCAATCTCATACATCACATATATCATTCATCACATCCTTTTGGCCATTTCACATCACATAGCATACCCTCGCAAAAACAAGTTAGACGTCCTCTAATTGTTGTTGCATGTTTCTGATGGCTGTTATGGGTTTCTAGCAAGAATGTTTCTTACCTATGCAAAAGCCACAACGGTGATATGCCAATTGCTATTTACCCTTCATAAGGACCCTCTTCATTGAATCCGATCCGACTAAAGTGGGAGAGACAGACACCCGCTAGCCACCTTATGCATCAAGTGCATGTCGGTCGGTGTAACCAGTCTCACGTAAGTGTACGTGTAAGGTCGGTCCGGGCTGCTTCATCCCACAATGCCGCCGAATCAAGATAAGACTAGTAACGTAAGCAAATTGAACAAATCATCACCCACAACTACTTGTGTTCTACTCGTGCATAGAATCTACGCATAGACCTAGCTCATGATGCCACTTTGGGGAACGTAGCAATAAATCAAAAAAAATCCTACGCGTCACCAAGATCAATCTAGGAGAAGCTAGCAATGAGAGAGAGGGAGTGCATCTTCATACCCTTTAAGATCGCTAAGCAGAAGCGTTACAAGAACGTGGTCGATGGAGTCGTACTAGCGGCGATTCAAATCATGGAAGATCCGATCTAGCGCTGTACGGATGGCGCCTCCGCGTTCAACACACGTACAACCCGGAGACGTCTCCTCCTTCTTGATCCAGCAAGGGGAGAGGAGAAGTTGAGGGAGAACTCCAAGCAACCTGGCAGGCGTGGTGGCGAGCTCGTGGTTCTCCGACAGAGCTTCACTAAGCACTACGGAGGAGGAGGAGGAGTTGGAGGAGGAGAGGGCTGCGCCCGGGGAAGGGGTGCGGCTGCCCTATCTCTCCCTCACTATATATGGGGGGAAGGGAGAAGAGGAGGCGCCCTAGGGTTTCCCTAGGGGAGGGGCGGCGGCCACAGGGGAACCCTAGATGGGTTTGGGCGCCCCCACCCCTAGGAAACTTGCCCCCCAAGCCGGGAGGGGTGGCTGCCCTAGGGAGGCGCCCACACCTCTCCAAAGTTACGTGAGATGGGGTGGGAGGCGCACATCCCTTAGTGGGCTGATGTGCCCCCTCCCTTGGCCCATAAGGCCCCACAACGCTTGCCGGGGCCTCCGAAACCCCTTTCGGACACACTGGTCGTCACCCGGTACCCCCGGAACAATTCCGGACTCCAATACCCTTCGTCCAATATATCGATCTTCACCTCCGGACCATTCCGGAGTTCCTCGTCATGTCCGGGATCTCATCCGGGACTCCGAACAACCTTCGGTAACCACATACTATTTCCCATAACAACTCTAGCGTCACTGAACCTTAAGTGTGTAGACCCTACGGGTTCGGGAACCATGCAGACATGACCGAGACACCTCTCCGATCAATAACCAATAGCGGGATCTGGATACCCATATTGGTTCCCACATGTTCCACGATGATCTCATCGGATGAACCACGATGTCGGGGATTCTATCAATCCCGTATACAATTCCCTTTGTTTATCGGTATGTTACTTGCCCGAGATTCGATTGTCGGTATCCCTATACCTTGTTCAATCTCGTTACCGGCAAGTCTCTTTGCTCGTTCCGTAACGCATGATCCTGTGACTAGCTCCTTAGTCACACTGAGCTCATTATGATGATGCATTACCGAGTGGGCCCAGAGACACCTCTCCGTCATACAGAGTGACAAATCCCAGTCTCGATTCATGCCAACCCAATAGACACTTTCGGATATACCTGTAGTGTAACTTTATAGTCACCCAGTTATGTTGTGACGTTTGATACACCCAAAGCATTCCTACGGTATCCAGGAGTTGCACAATCTCATGGTCTATGGAAATGATACTTGACATTGAAAAGCTCTAGCGAACGAACTACACGATCTTGTGCTATGCTTAGGATTGGGTCTTGTCCATCACATCATTCTCCTAATGATGTGATCCCGTTATCAACGACATCTAATGTCCATGGTCAGGAAACCACAACCATCCATTGACTAACGAGCTAGTCAACTAGAGGCTCACTAGGGACATATTGTGGTCTATGTATTCACACATGTATTACGGTTTCCGGTTAATACAATTATAGCATGAACAATAGACAATTATCATGAACAAGGAAATATAATAATAACCATTTTATTATTGCCTCTAGGGCATATTTCCAACATTGAGTGTGGCACCCCGGCTCAGAGCAACCGGTTTACCTTGCATTGCCAGCCCAGAGATCAAGCCTTCTTGCAATACACAACAACATGGTACAGAAAACAATCGCTTTATTCATCTCTTGTGGATACATAGGCTTGATGGATACATAACGAAACGAGGCCAAGCGGCACACATGGTGCGGCTGCACTTGTGTACATTATTTAGTAGACAGAACATGGGCCACGATGAACAGGAAACATCTACGCGGTAGTGGAACTCCATCTCCACGAGGACACCTCTTTGGGACCGCCTAGATCGCTGACGAAGGAACGACTCCAACTCCTGGTACGGCTTCTCCTGAAACTGGCATGACACGCCAAGTGAGTACTTTGAATGCACTTGCTGTCGGATCACGGGTTCCGGCAAAACCCTCAAGGTTCGAACACTAGGGTGCGCACGAAGATCTGTCCTCTCCCAAGCTCTCGCACTCCACAATCTAGCGGACTAACTCGTCGAACCCAAAGAACACAGAGACACAAGATTTATACTGGTTAGGGCCACTGAGGGAGTCCCGGATTAGGGGGTGTCCGGATAGCCGAACTATCACCTTTGGCCGGACTCCTGGACTATGAAGATGCAAGATTGAAGACTTCGTCCGTGTCCTGGATGGGACTTTCCTTGGCGTGGAAGGCAAGCTTGGCGATACGGATATGTAGATCTCCTACCATTGTAACCGACTACATGTAACCCTAACCCTCTTCGGTGCCTATATAAACCGGAGGGTTTTAGTCCGTAGGACGAACAACAATCAGACCATAGGCTAGCTTCTAGGGTTTAGCCTCTTTGATGTCGTGGTAGATCTACTCTTGTACTACCCATATCATCAATATTAATCAAGCGAGAGTAGGGTTTTACCTCCATCGAGAGGGCCCGAACACAGGTAAAACATCGTGTCCCTTGTCTCCTGTTACCATCCGCCTAGACACACAATTCGGGACCCCCTACCGAGATCCGCCGGTTTGACAATCGACATTGGTGCTTTCATTGAGAGTTCCTCTGTGCTGTCGCCATCAGGAAGGATGCCTCGTCCCGTCTTTAAAGACGGCACCGTTGCTAAAGGAGCTTTGGCCGTCGGCCAAACTCTCCGGCTAGGCGGTTTTCTTATGACCGCCTGTTCGGCCGCCGCGCCGACGATGACTTCTCGGGTCATCAAAAGCAATCTTCACGTCAACTCGGAACTCGCCGAGCAGTTAGATCCGATGGAGCTCTCTTCCTTAAACGAGCTCTTGGATCGCATCACGCTGCCACAGGAGTCGCTCTGAGACTACGCACCAGATTGGGCCTAAAACCGATCTGAGAGAGATTAACTCTCCCGGGCTACCCACCACGTTGCTGTGGTAGAGGAACAATATGGCGACCCTTCTTCTATCTTAAGGACTAGCTATGTCCGGATTCACGACCCCTCCATGCCGGATTCCGCGGAGGAGAACACCACTCAAGCCCCGAACTTAAAGTCGTGCAAATGGCTAGATTCATCGGACAACGCCCAAGAACCCAAGCTTCCAAGTTCGGAAACTTCTTGGCCTCGAAGTCTTAGATCGGACGGAGTTCGAATTTAACTCCACCGCCCACCCAAACATAAGCGATCTATCCCAAATCCGGCAAGAGCCCGGCTGAAACAAAGACATCATTCTTTGGGCCACATTCCTCCTGGTCATGAACAGATAAAGGACTGTCGTGAAGAGGACGCAATTTCATTCTTCGCATTAATTGCATGACGAAGGAATCCTCAACGCCGTAAGTCGTCAGCGAAATTACACGCTTTGTCGACTTGGCGTCCATAGTACGAAAATCTTGTGCGATGGAGAGCGCTCGAAAACCGAAATCAAATTTTGGGATAATCCGCCTTGAACACTACCCTAGTCCAAAGTAAAAGGGTGCATCATTACCGTGCACCGGGTTAAATACCAAAAGCAAAAACCCTCTAAAGGGCATGGAACCGTCTTTGGAGGGATGGCTCAATGGACCTGCAAAATTCATAGTACGTAGGCGCCACTCCAACTCATAGCCTTAGAGCATGTTGGATACTACGGCAGGTGGCCAAAGTGGCGAAGAGCTTCTAGCTCCGAGCACCAGCCCAGCAATACCAAAGACGGGTATTAAAAGTCTTCAAACTTTCGCATCAAATAATATGCGAAACGAACACTCCGCAGCCTTGTCAAGTCCACCAGTAGCAACAATAAATCCATGGAGTGACACGGCTATTACCTTTAACGCCAAAGTGATGTGAACCTAAATTCGAACAACCCGAAAGCACCAGCCACATTGGTCCTCGGTCCAATAGTGGATGACTTTCGCTTTACCAAGGTACTCATGGATGGCGGCGGTGATTAAACCTCATTTACGAGGAAACCCTTCAAAATGGAAATAGACCGGAGCTGCATTGAGCGAAGCAAAGCACAACCTTTAGAGGAATAATCCCGGTCGGGAAGCATGTCAGACAGGAAAAATCACACTGGATGTGGTGTTAAACGCCCGGATAATTACAGTCCGAGGAGGTCACATTCCAAGTGGCCCCGTTCAGCAGTGGATACCACGCTCTATTAGGGCGAGAGGCATTCACAATTTTTCAAGCTATACCCCATTACGAATACATGAAGCTCAAAATGCCCGGACCTAACGGAATCATCACTCTTGCTAGTGACCCGGACATAGCACTCCGCGCCGAAAATAAAACAGCCGCACTTGCCCTTGAGGCACTATCCGAAGCCCTAGCGGCCGAGGAACTCACTGCGCTACGCTCCACGGTGAACACAGACGATGTGATACTCGATAAGAGATCCAAGTCCACCTCTTTTAAACCGGTGGACGAAATAGTCAAATTCCAAGTCCATCCAACGGACCCTACAAAAACAGCCTCCATCGGGGCACAATTAAACCCTGATGTAGATGCCGCACTACGAGAATTCCTACGCGAAAATTGGGACATCTTTGCAGCACCCTTCGTGACATGCCAGAATCCCACGCCGGTGGCCGAAAGCACAAACCTAGATATCCTAAAAGGATTCAAGCCAATCAAACAAGCTCTTCGGGCGTTTCTCCAAACCTAAGAGACAGGCCACGGAGAGGAGCTAGCCAAACTATTGGAGGCCGGATTCATTAGAGATATAAAACATCTTGATCGGGCTAGCAAACCCGGTAATGGTACCAAAGAAGGACAAATCCTCGCTACTGTGGTGTCGATTTCAAGGACCTTAACAAGGCTTGCCCAAAGGATCCCTTCCCTTCCCGCATCGATCAAATTATCGACGCCATCAAGAGGACACGATTCATTGTGCTTCCTCGACGCATACCGGGCTACCACCAAATTAAGATGGCAGAGCTGCACCAAGCCGCAACGGCATTCATCACTCCATACGGCCCATTCGCTTCAACACAATGCCCTTCGGGCTCAAAAACGCTGGCGCAACATATCGGCGCATGATTTAGACATGTCCGGCAAACCAGATTGGCAAAACAAAGTTGAGGTATACGAGACGATGTGGTCGTCAAATCCAAGCATGTCGAAACTCTAGTAGACGACTTGAGGCTCACATTCGACAATCTCCGAGCATATGACATTAAGCTGAACCCGGAAAAATGCGTTTTTAGCGTACCAGCCGAAAAGCTCTTGGGCTTCATTGTATCCGGTAGAGGAATTGAAGCAAACCCAGCCAAGATCCGAGCTCTGTCACAATTGGATATCCCAAAATACCTCAAACAAATACAAAAATTGATCGATGCGTGGCGGCTCTAAGCCGCTTTATCTCCCGCTTAGGAGAAAAGGTTTTACCCTTTATCGCCTCCTGCCAAGCATCGAACGCTTCAAGTGGGCGGATTTGATGACGCACGGCGGACTCGAAGAAATCAAAGCCATATTGGCAACAAATCCGGTCCTAGCTGCGCCCAACATGGGCGAACCAATGCTATTATACATGGCGGCAACCCATCAAGTTGTAAGCGCGGTGCTTGTTGTCGAGCGAGAAGCGGACGGACACAAGTTCCCTCTCCAAAAACCAGTTTACTACGTGTCCACCGTCCTAACTCCATGCAAGTCACGGTACCAGATTATCAAAAGATAGCATACGCGGTGTTCATGGCATCCGGAAGCTGCGACACTACTTCCAAGAGTGTTCGATAACAAGAGCCTCCGAAGTACCTCTTAATGACATTATAAACAATCATGACGCAATGGGCCAGATTGCCAAATGGGCCATCGAGCTCCTCCCGCTCGACATAACCTACAAGCCACGACGAGCTATTAAGTCGCAAGTTTTGCCGACTTCGTCGCCAATGGATCAAGTTGAACTCCCTAAAGAGTACGGCGCATATTCCAACTGGATCATGCACTTGACGGCTCCAAAATGTTGGCTGGCTTGGGGTCAAGTGCTGCTCGACGTCCCCTAACTCGGAGATACAGTCCAATACGTACTTCAGATAATGTACACGGACTCCAACAACGCAACTGAATACGAGGCCCTTCTACATGGTCTCCGGATGGCAGTCTCCATGGGCATTCAGCGCCTAGAGGTCCGCGGGGATTCAAACCTCGCGATATCCCAAATAAATGGAGACTTTGATGCCAAGGATCCGAAAATGGCAGGTTATCGCAATGTCGTCCTAAAAATGTCACTTTCGGTTTGAGGGGCTCGAATTTCACCATATAGCCCGGAGAACAACCAGCGTAGCAGACGTGTTGGTACATGCATTGGCGCCAAAGCGATGTCAGCCCCTCCCAACATCTTCCTAGAGAGGCTTTTCAAGCCATCCAGATATGGAGGGAGAGTCCGGAAATAACATCCCGGACCCAACCACACTACCCCACACCAAACATTCTGACATAGTTGGTGGCTCGCTTAACGAATAACACCGTCAAATTTCACACAATAATGGCGGTCATTGCCCTGCGGATGTAACCATTCCTAGCCTACCTAACTAGGCGGGAACTTCCCGAGGACCAAAACGAGGCTCACGCATAGTGCGCGGCGATCTAAAGCCTATAAGGTCCATGAGGGAGAGCTTTATAAGAAAAGCACAACCGAGTCCTTCAAAGGTGTATCTCAAGAGGAAGGGCGGAATCTTCCGCTAAAATTCATGTCGGACTCAAGCGGGCACCACGCCGCAGCCGGGCCCTTGTAGGCAAGGCCTTCCATACAGGATTTTATTGGCCGACGGCCGGAAGATGCTTTCAGGACTTGGTCCAACGATGCGTCGGATGCCGCCTCTTTGCTAATCAAAGCCACATGCCACCTACCGCCTCAAAACTATACCCCTCACCTGGCCGTTCGCGGTCTGGGGGCTTGATATGGTTGGACCCCTTAAAGGAGGAACCCACAAGCAAAAATACCTATTGGTCATGGTGGATAAATTCACCAAATGGATAGAGGCAAAGCCTGTTATGACGGCTGAATCCGGACCGGTGATAGACTTCATATCAAGGGTAGTACACCATTACGGCGTCCCCCATAGCATCATCACTGATAATGGCACGAACTTCATGGCCGACGAGGTCAAAATCTGGTGCAAAAACATGGGCATCAAGCTCGACTACGCTTCGGTCTATCACCCTCAAACTAACGGTCAAGTCGAGCGAGCAAATGGTCTAATCATGAGCGGCATTAAACCCAGACTAGTGCGGTCCCTCAAGGAATCTAATACGCGACCGGGTAGAGGAGCTCGACTCAGACTGGGGTCATGGACCACGCCGAATCGCACTACCGGATTCACACCATTTTTTATGAGGTAATGCGCAGAGGCAGCTTTGCCTCGCGACATAATTCATGACTCACCTCAGCGTGCGCATGTACGAAGAAAGAGAAGCCGAGCTCGATCGGCGTGACAGTTTGGACGCTTTGGAGGAGGAGCGACGTGGCAAAGCTCGCTCCGCATTCTATCAATAGCAGGCTCGAAGATACCAAAGCAGATAAGTAGCAATCATGAAAGCGGGGTCAATGAAGCGGAAGCGAGAATGTCGGCTTGAGTAACGAAAACATTGGTGAGAATCCAATGCCCCGAAAACCCAAGGTTTCCTCCGCAAGGTTCGTCCATGGAGGGTGAGTCAGGGCCTAAGATAAGGCCGAAAGGCGTAGTCGATGGACAACAGGTCAATATTCCTGTACTACCCCTG